>SNQJ01S0221754.1:0-15012 GCA_010110895.2 Picea sitchensis
TTCTTCTCCATCTACTTCTTCTTCTTCAAGTTCAACTTCTAAATCCACCGCAAGAAAACATTCCCATAAACATAAACATGAAATGCCTTTACTTAAGCTTGATATGAAATTTGAATTACCCATGTATGATGGTGAAGTCAATGCAGAGAGGCTTGATAACTTAGTTAGACAGATGGAGGTTTATTGCAGTGTGCAACAAATCAAGGATGAGGCAACTCAAATCAAGTTGGCATCGCCTCGACTTGCAGGCACAACACTCATCTGGTGACAAAGCAAGTTACAAAATGGCATACAAAAAGTGGGTAATGTTTATCCATCATGGCAAGTTTTTGTTTCTGCACTTAGAAAGCAATTTTATCCTTTGGGTTATAAAGAGAAGGCTTTCATTGAATGGAAGGGTCTTAAACTAAGAAAGGGACAAACCATGCAAGAATACACAGATGGATTTCATAAAATGGCATTGATGTTAGATATTCCTTTACATACCCAAGAAACTCTTATGAAGTATATATGAGGTTTACCTGCACATATTCGCAACACTGTATTTATGTTTGGACCTACTAATCTTGATGAGGTTTATGTTCAAGCAACATACATTGATGCAGGGAAAACAATAGTTGGTGTAGCAGGGGAATCGTCTTCGAGAAAAGAGGACAAAAGGAAGTGGAATGGCAAGAAGGCAAATCCAATGGCATGAAAGGAAGAGAATCCCTCTTGCAAGCATTGCAAGAAAGGAGGGCATGATGAGGACCATTGTTGGCAATTACATCTCAAGAAGAGACCGAAGTGGTTCAAAGAGAGGAAAGGGAGGCAAATAGTTGTAGCAACAACACGACCAACAGACTTGGGATCAGATTCGAGTGATGAATCTAAAATCTTAGCGGTTGGTTTGACAGGTAAAATTGGAGATGGATTTGATTCTAGAAGTAAATTGTTTCACATAAGGGTCATAATGAGGCATACTGAGGTCGACACATTGATAGATAGTGGATCTCAATCTAACTTGATTTCAGAGGAAGTGGTTAAACAATTGTGATTAAACACTCAGATGCATCATAAACCTTACTCACTTAAATGGATAAGTAGCAATCATAAAATGCACATAACAAAGCAATGCACATTAAATTTTTCAATTTCATCTAAGTTTGTGGATGAGGTAACGTGTGATGTGGTGCCACTCAATGAATGTGGAATGGTCTTAGGTAGTCCTTATTTGTATGATTGCAAAGCAATATTCTACAGGGAACAGAATCAATATCACTTAATCAAAGCAGAAAAGGAATATGTTGTTCATGCTCATCACTTAAAAACAAATCAATCTCTTCAAACAATGGAACAATTAAGGAAGGCAGCTCATGCAATCAACACACCTATAATTGTCCCAAATCAAGTAATTTATCTTAAGCAAGAACATGAGATGATTGTAGAATGGAAGATCAATCATACTTTGCTTCAAGATAAGCTAATGTTGTGCAAGTGTTACAAACATATTAGCTCATTTCCAGTCACATTTATAATGTTATCATTAGTAATGTTGTCAACATGGGTGATAGTGGCTTCAGTAACATGTGACAGAGTACAAGTGGCTAACAATATGCTATCAGTTATCATGGTTGTTTTAGAGTTGATCTTGATGAGACAGGTGCACAGGACAGAGTTTAAAGATAGAGAACAAGTGGGGTGGCCTATCCCACACTTGATGACTAGTTAGTATCATTTTGGAGGACCAAAAGGTCTTTAGTGGGGAGGTGTGATCCAGGATGGATCCAAGAACCAAAAATGGGTCCAAGAAGGCCTAAAAATCAAAGTGCTGAAAATTGTTTCAAAAATGACGTGTGTGTAGGCCTCGTCATTACCAACCCAACGCAACTTGAACAGGCTCAAATAGACACTGTATACAAAATATATCGTGGTCTGTTCGTTTCGCCAAACAAGCAAAATTTTGCTAATTGTACAATTTGTACAATGTTGACGTGGCAGTTGACCTTATAGACCGTACAGACTTATAGTGACGTGGCAGGTACATGGTCATGTTGAATAGGCAGATGTTGTTGACAGGTGGATGAATCATTATATGACATGCGACAGTTATTGGGCAAGTGATATGGTGCCACATGGCCCAGTCTTGGGCTACCACGTGGAACCCCTCCATTGGTCGGCAGTTGGAAAAATTATTGGGACTCCACGGGAGTCGAACCCGTGACCTTCGGTCCGAGTGAATTATTTGGCACGGCCGGGATACCAGCCCGCCCATGATGTGTCTTGATAACTATGGTCTAAAACTTATATTTGAATTGAATGTTTTGTAAGTTCTGCAGAGTAAAGGGTTGGGGCCTAGCCCCAACACCTAGCGCACACCCATACGACCTCTTCCATATAACCCTGCATTTTATTGTTTGGTGTGGATTGTTATGAAGTGTTAACCCCGGCGCGGTCACATGTGATTACCATATGACCCTCCTTTTACGCGGATGTGTGGGGTTAGCGCCTAGTCGGCCGAGCTAGCATGTCGACCAAGGCACGTGACCGGTGGCTTACGACCAGGGGGATAAAACTGCAAAGGGGTATGTGGAGAGATAAGGCCACGACCATATGGCCAGAACATATGACCAGGACCCAGAACCGGAGGGGCCAACACCCATCCCTCGGCCACATGGTGAGAGGGGTGCATGGAGAGATAAGGGCACGACCATATGGTCATCGCATACGACCAGGACCTAGAACCGGAGGGGCCAACACCCAACCCTCGGCCACATGGTGAGGCACATATGACCAAGGGCCTGGATTTCAGGCGATTGTGCCCAAATTTAGACCAAAGTAGGTTTTTAAACATTATATTATGATTTTAATTGATTTTTTAGCTAGTTTTGAAAGATTTTTCTATTATTGGAGGATCTGGAGCTCTCTTTTAGGCCAGATCTTGGGGGGAAGTTGGGATTTTGTTGCCAACTTCAAGCCTATATAAACCAGAGGTTCTTGACATCCTTAAGAGGGGCTCAAAACAGGGAAATGATGAAGAATTGAAAAGCCAAAGCCATTTTTATGCAGGGAAGCCATTGAGGAGAGAAACTTTGCATGCCACTTCTAGGAGCTTCGTTCATCCATTTCCAGTGTCGTTAGTTTTGATGGGTTCTTGAGATCTAGCAGAACACAGCTAGATTAGTTTGTAATCCATCTGGCACTTTTATGATGTAATTTTGAAGCTTTGAAGAGAAATAAGAAAGCCTCACCCACGACCAATAAAGGCCTGGAGACGTAGGCAATATTGTCGAAATTCGTTATCAACTTAGTTGTTTATGGTTTGTTATTTCTTTATGCCTATTTCCAAATCTATACATTTCATTATGTCTTCCATGTTACATCTTTAATCTTTCCTCTTTCATCAATTTCCTAAATGTTTAATGAACTCATGTTTTAAAAACTCAACCATAGTCTTTAAAAGATCTTTTCGGATCACCTTCCTCTAGTTCTTCTGGTTCGCTTGGCTGGAATTTGGTGGTAGCTACAGTGGAACTAGGTTTAGCATCTATAATTTGCTTCCCTCCTTCTCTATTTAATTTGGAATTCGAATCAGCCTCTGACTCAGAAGCCTTCAGCTCGACCACGAGTGACTGCTTGGAGTGGCATTCTTTAGTGTTGTTCCAAGGGATTTTATGGTATTCACACCATTTTCCTGTGTCCTTCTTTGTTTTCTCATTGCCCTTCTTCTGTTGTGGCTTGGACTAGTTGTCCTGAGAGTGGCCATCTTTGCTCTATCCCTTGATGTGTGGGTTGGGGCCGCCTTTTCCCTGCTTCGGCTATGAGGAGTTTGCAGATCCAAACTCTTGCCTCTTCTACTTAAAATTTTGCTCGATCTTGACAACATATCTATAAGTCGTACCCACTGACGTGATGTCCAAAAATTCCATTTATGTTTGAATGTATATATGCAAACAATCACGGTATTTTAGCACTAGATGTTGCACATAGTATTTGATACCCAGGGTATGGAAAATATTGGTAAAATCTGGTATTGTCTCGTCCCTTTCTTGACATAGGGTCTTCCATCTGGTGTATTGGTCCTCGTAGCTTCCAACAGGGTAGTATTGCTCTTTAATGGCATACCGGAAGCAATCCCATGTAGGGGAAACCACAAATATTTCAGATTCCTCTATGGTCCTTTGCTCAGAGTAAGTGTCCCACCAGTCCTTAACATGGGGGACGACCTTGAGGAGTGCAAAAGTAATATTTTCCCTTTCAGAAAAATTGTGGACCAAAAAATACCCTTCAAGCAGATTCAACCATTGATCTATAGAATTTGCATCTAGTAATCCTTCAAATAATGGAATATCAAAATTTACTTGTACCTTAGAAGGGGGTTGCATGGCTGCTTGATGAAGATGCTTCTCTTGTGGGCAGTTGTCGAAGGATCTGCGCAAATATTTCCATCATTTTGTTCCTTTAGCGTGCAAGGGCTTCCTCGAGCAAAATTTTAAAAGGATCTCCTGCTCCATCATCTTTATTTTCGTCTCCAATGGTTTTTTGTCGGGCTCAGCGCGACCGATCTTGTAACAGCTCGATTGGTTCGAGTCCCAACTTCTTGTACCTAGATCTTATCGGGGACATGCACGAAGAAAAATAAATGAAGAGCAGACCGCTCTGATACCACTGATCCAGATTTAGGAGCGGAACAAATTGATTAACAAATTGAAAACAATAAACATAGAGATATGAAGAACAACACAGATATCCAGTGAACAATATCTTCTATTGAATAAATGAAATAGGCTAAAATTGTAAAACTGCAGAACTGAAACACTTGCTCGAATGGTAGTAGTTATCTCTGAGAAGAGATGTAGCTGCTACGCGCATCGATCTGAGCAAAATCATCACAATGAGGCTCCAGAGGCCTTTTTAACATTACTCATGAATTCCAAAACCCTAGACATCTAAAAACCTAACCCTAGGAGATGAAACGCCAAAAGTTATGTGGGCCCTTATGGGTAATTTGGTACCTCAACTTCGTGAGGTCGTAACTTTTGCATACGACATTTGTTTTAGGCGCGTGATAGCCCATTGGAAAGGTATTTTCGAGAACTACACATTACGCCATCAAACTTTGACTTCATCTACATTTTAACTGTGGCGAGCCAAAAATAAATTGTTTAGGTCCCCAAAACGGCCCTTGAAGTACAAAAAGATGTGTTGATATGAAAACATACAAAAGAAGCCATTTGGATTAAGTGGGAGGCCTCTAGCATCCACCTGGAATATGTGTACGGCTTCAGACATCCCCCAAAGTGTAGAACCCACAATTACAAAGAAGTACAAAAGAATGTGATGAACTAAAAATTGTCAAGAGGAGCTAGTTGGAATAGGTGGGTGGCCACCAATATCCACCTGGATCAGGTATGGAATTTCCAAAAAATTTCCCTTTCATTTGGGAGACTTTGAAGTTGGGCTCAAATACTTGGGATTTCATTTGAAAGCAAACCAATATAAAAAAAACTAACTAGTTATGTCTTCTAACAAAATTGGAAAACAAAGGTCAATAAATGGTGTAATAATTGGCCATCTAGAGGAGGTAAATTGGTCCTAATCAAAGATGTGTTGAAGCCATCCTGACATTTTGGATGTCATTAGCCTATATCCGAAAAGTAATTATGGGGAATATCAAACAACTTTACTTTCAATTCCTTTGGTCTGGGGAAGCTGGGAAAAAATAAAATGGTTCTAGCCTATTGGAAAAGTCTTGCAACTGCAAAATCAATGGGGGGTTGGGAGCTAAAAAAACATATTCATGTTATCAAAAGTGTTGGAAAATAAAATGTTATGAACCAATGCCTTTAGAATGATAAAAAATCAATGTATAAAATTCCACTTCTAGGGGAAACCTCCTTTTACAACATATTCAATGTACAAGATGATATTAGATTATCCTAAGACTAGTTCTCCTTGGTATATATATAGGAGTCAAAGGGAAGAATTATAATGAAAGGGTACAATTAAGGGTTCTAGCCTACATACAAATATAACACTATAAATGTAATAGTTCAATATCTAGGGCTTAATAAGGGGTTTTATACTTAGCATGCGGCTTTGTCTAGGGATTAACATGCACCTCCCCTTCAAACAAGTGTTGTCCTCAACACTTGACTAACTACGGGTGTTTTTGTATGAAGAACTCATATTTCCATATCACCTCTTCCATCGGTAAGTTCTTCCATTTGATGAGGTCCTCAGTGATTGCTCGATTTCGCAGCGGCTTTATCTTTGTTTCAAGGATTGTTTATGGTTCTAGTATGATTTTTCCTTCTTTATTAAACTCTGGTAAAACAATTTGAACTGGGATCTTATCTTTGATTACCTTCTTTAGGAAAGAAACATGGAAGACTGAATGTACATGTGAATAGGGAGGCAACTCCAATTTGTAATCCATACTTCCAATCCTTTGCAACACCTTATAGGGGCCATAATATTTGGGTGATAATTTATTGTCTTTCTTTTGTTGTTTGAGGGACATTTGTTTATATGGTTGTAGCCTCGAAAATACCCAATCCCCAACTTCAAATTCCCTTTCACTGCAATGTTGATATGTTTGTCGTTTCATCCCATTTTGTTCCATAACCAAGTTGTCCTTCAATATCTTGAGAACCTCTTATTGGTGCCCTATGTGGTCCTCCACTACCTAAACCTTTGTAGTCCCTTTAAAAATTGATGTGATGGATGGAGGAAAATATCCATAAAGTGCCAAAAATGGGGACATTTTTGTTGAAGTATGGAAGGATGTGTTGTACCACCATTTTTCCAAGGGCAACCACTTTACCAATTGTGTATGTTTATCAGATTCAAAGCAACAAAGATATCTGTATAGACATTTATTCACAATCTCAGTTTTCCCATCGGATTAAGGATGGTAAGATGAGTTGTGAGCCAATTGAGTACGCAAACAAGAAAACAAGTTAGTCCAAAGTTTTCTAGTGAAAATTGGATCTCTATCACTTACAATAACATTAGGGACTCCATGCAACATTTAAACTATTTATGTGAATGTTGAAGCTATTATACTTGCTCTAAAAGGATGAGAAAGAGAGCGAAATCAAGAATACTTTGTCAGTCAATCCACTACTACCATGATGACAAAATCTCCTTCGGATTTGGGTAAACATACAATAAAATACATTGAAACTTATTCCCAACATTGACTTGGTATAGATGATAGTTGTAGAAGACCCGACGTCTTGATTGTCTTCCCTTATTCTATTAGCAGGCCACACACTTAGACACAAAATTTTGAACACCATTTTAAAGACATTCCCAAAAAAAATTATTATTGATAATGTAGTAAGTTTTCAAGAACCCTGAATGTCCTCCTATGGGAGAAATGTGTAATTCCACAAGGACCTTCTGTTTGAGTTGGGAATTCTTACACAAATATAGTCGTTCATGATACCACATCAAATCATTCTTCCATTCAAATTTATTTGATGCACTCAGGTCCTCTTGTAGTTATTGAATGATCTTGCATACCTCTTGATCTTGCTTTCGTTCTATACTTGCTTCTTCCACCCAATAAAATTGCAGAATAGAAATAACTTGTAGTGAACCCTCTATTTGATCTTCTTCTTTCCTTGAAAGTGCATCTGCCGCAATATTATTTTTTCCTTTCTTGTAGATAATTTCAAAGGCATAACCTAGCATCTTTGTAACCCATTTTTGTTTCTCTTCTGAAGATAATCGTTGCTCCAAAAAGTACTTAAACTATCATGATATGTTTTTACTTTGAGGTGTCTTCTATTATGTAAGGGAGTTATTTCTTAACTACATGTACTATGGCCAACATTTTTTTTTCATAAATGGGTTTGGGTAAGTTTTTTCTTTTAAGTTGGTTGCTTTCAAAGGAAAGGGGCCTTCCTTCTTGCATCAAAATTGTGCCAATTCCATGGCTTGAGGCATCACACTCCACAATAAATGTTTTTGTGAAGTCAGGTGTGGCTAGGACATGAGTTGTACACATAGCCTCTTTTTTCAAAAGCTTTGGTTGCTTCTCGAGTCCAATAAAATGTTTCCTTCTTTAATAATATTTAATAATGTTGTTAGAGGTGTTGTTATTTGACCATAGTTCTTGAAAAACTTGCGGTAAGACCCTGCCAATCCTAAGAATCCCCTAAGTTTCTTTAAGGTTTTTGGAATTGGTCATTCCATCATAGATTTAATTTTATTAGGGTCCATTTTTACACCTTCATGAGATATAATCTAACCCAAATATTCCACTTCTTAAACCCCAAAAGGCACACTTAGACAACTTTTCATAAAGTTGTTTCTTTTCCAAAGTTGTAATACTCAGTCAACATGTTGTACATGCTCTTCCCAAGATTTTTTGTAGATTAGTATGTCATCAAAAAATACTAACTCAAATTTTCTAAAGAAGGCATTGAAAATATAATTCATCAAGCTTTGAAATGTTGATGGTGCATTAGTAATTCCAATGACAGAACCAAAAACTCATAATGACCTTCATGCATTCTAAAGGCTATTTTGGGAATGTCCTCTTGCCTCATTCTGATTTTATGATATCCCAAACGAATATCCAACTCAGTAAAGAAAAATTATCCATGCAATTCATCTAATAATTTATTAATGACAAGAATAGGAAACTTATCTTTGATGGTCATTTTGTTGAGTTGTCTATAATTTGGACACATACGCCATGAACCATCCTTCTTCATAACCATCATTATCGGTGAAGAGAAAGAACTTTGGATAGGTTTAATGATGCCCACCTCTAACATTTCTTGGGTCATACACTCAATCTCACACTTATGTGCATATAGATGCTTGCATGACCTAATGTTATGTGGTACACTTGCTCGTTTCAAATCAATAGCATGGTCATGATCTTGACCGAGTGGAAGACCCTTAGGCGTCTCTCCAAAAACCTTGGAATGGTTGTTGATAAATATTAGGAGATCCATTGGAGTAGAGGATATAGATGTTTGAACATCTAGTGAGCACAATTATGAAATTACACCATGGGGTCCCTTTTTTAGTAATTTTGTCATGCTATTAGAGCTTATAACCTTAGAGAGTTTCCATTGGATACCTCTCAGCTCAATTCCCTTGCCTTCTGAGGAAAATCTCATGAAACGATCTTGAAAATAAAGGGTCATTGTTCCCAATGATTGTAACCATTAGACCCCTAATACTACATCAACACCACCTATTTGGATGGAAATCATGGGAATATTCAATAAATACTACCCCATATTGAGCTTAATACTATGGCACTTCCCATAACAATTTATGGTACCTCCATATGCAATCATTACTTGAAACTCTCATGCTGGAAATATAAAGTAATTGATATATTTTGCTAATTTGTAATTGATGAAGTTATGGGTACTACAAAAATCAATCAACATTGTTACCTTTTGTTTTTTGATGTATCATTGTATCTTGAGGGTTTGTGGATCATTGATATCATCCAATGCATGACAAGATATCGTTGGAGTAATCTCTTCTAGATCTAGGTCTTGTGATGGTTCCAATTCTTGATCTTCTTCCTCTTCAAAGTCTATGTAGAATAATTTATTCTCATTGCAATTATGCATTATACTATACTTGTTTTCACAATTGAAACATAGTCCCTTTGCTCTTCTTCCATCCATTTGTTGTAGTGTCAACCTTGTTGGTTGAGTGAGGTCAAGAGAGGGAACATGGTTCTCTCTATAGTTATTATTGGCAACCCTTCTAGTAGCCATACTTTTTTCTCCACTTTCCTTGCCAAACTGAAAGGTTTGTCTAAGGATTTAGGTTCGAAGACACGCACCTCATGTTGAGTGTTCTCCTTTAAAGTTCCCATAAAGAGATATGACAAATTATCCTCAGGAATGTTCTTTACCATGAGAAGGATCTTTTATTATTGTTGAACGTGCTCTGTAATTGGACCTTTTTGCCGAATATTTATCAATTGACTGAAGAATGTATTGCTCTTAGCATCCCCATAATGTGATAGCAATTCATCCGTGGACCAAGAGATAACAAAAAAAAAAATATTTCACAAAGCCATTGGTACTAAACAAATTGATCATTTTCTAAATACAAGGATGTAATAGGTGCCTTTTGTAAGGTTGGAAATTGGTGTAGATCAAAGTATTTCTCCATGTGGAATATCCATGTTATAAGATCTTTACCATCAAACTTTCTCATATTTATCTTTGGAATGAAGCAGTTCCTTGGTGTCGACTTGAAGCCCCGATTAAGTGGATCTTAGAGTAATGGATGATCATAATTCTGAGATTCAATATTTGTACTCTCCAAATGTGAGAAAATATTCATCGTATGTGATTGAGTCTCAACATACTTGTTCTCTTTATTTTCATGATTTCCTTGGATCTCCATATCCCTATTAGGGATCTTCTGTAAGAGAATGGTCTCTATGGATTTTTGCATTTCTTCCTTATTTTCGTCCATCTTCTTTTTTTGTGTCCTTCTTATTTTCATCTATCTTATTTTCCATTTGTTCCATATTATTTTCCATCTCTTGAATTTTTCTTTGTGTGTTTACCAACTCATCACTTATTATTGATCTAGCACTCAAATCACTAAGTTGGTCCTCATTTCCTTCATGAGTTATAGACCATATTTTTGAAGGTTTAATTGGTGTTGAAATATTTTTTGGAGCCATGTGGGACAAAAATAATAATACTCATCAATTTTCTCTTTATCACAAATTTTGAATCACCAAAAACATATATTCTAATAAAAAGTTATGCCAATTGTAAGTTGCATACCTTTCAAACCCTAATTTTGGAGTATGTTTGGATGGTTGACCTTTGTCCTCATATATATCTAAACTTTGAACTCTTTTGAGTCTAAATTTTTGGCTTGTAGTACTATGATATGACTCCTTAAACTCCTGAAAATTTCATAGTTTGAACCTTCACTCATAAAACGTTAT
Organism: Picea sitchensis; assembly: GCA_010110895.2. Classification (NCBI taxonomy): domain Eukaryota; kingdom Viridiplantae; phylum Streptophyta; class Pinopsida; order Pinales; family Pinaceae; genus Picea; species Picea sitchensis. The sequence goes on from SNQJ01S0221754.1 coordinate 10,940, forward strand.
AGCAAAAATGCCAAAATGTCTTGTTTGAGACTAATTTCAAGAATAGTAAACAACCCAAACTTCCACAAGAGATATCTCACAAATTAAAATGATTCAATATTTGAAATTTTTTCCATATGTAGTTTTCTATGTATTCTCAGGATTATGAAAATTTCAGAGTCTGAAACTTCACCAAAAAAAAATTATAGCGAAAATAAAAAGATGACTTGTTTGAGACTAATTTCAGGACTAGTCACAAACCCTAACTTCCACATAACATATCTCCAAAATTATAACAACCCAGAACCTAAAATTTGGACTAGACTGGACTTGCTATGTCTCCTTAGTCTCTATAAAATTTCATTGTCTGAAATGTCCCAGAAACAAAGTTATAGTGAAACCTACAATATGACTTGTTTAAAACTAAATTCAAGATGAGTAAAAAACATATCTTCCATAGGCTATATATCTGAAAGTCTAACGAAGCAAAACTTGAAATTTTTGCGAAACATATTATGATATTTCTCCTGAGTAACCTCCAAATTTCATTGTCTGAGGTATCCCAAAAAAAAGTTATAGCAAAAATACCAAGATGAATTGCTTGAAGCAGCAAAACTCTAGGATCGATGCTCCAATACCAAATGTTATGAACCAATGCCTTGAGGATGATTAAAAATCAATGTATAATAGTCCACTTCGAGGGGGGAACCTCCTTTTACAATAAATTTGATCTAGATTATATTGAGAACAAAATGAGATACAAATGAAAATGTAGCAGAGAATAGAGAAATACAATGACACCCAACTTCTATCGATGAATAACATAATATTGTAGAACACAAACTAGCTAGAATGGTGGTAGCTTATCTCTTAATAGAAAGAGATGATGGCTATGCTCATTCACAATAAGCATTACATCGCACCCCATTGCATGCTCAAATTACCTCCTTCACCTTGATTATACATGAGAGAGTGAGAGGAGAATAATTCACATGGTGCATGTGGGATAAATTGGTCTAAGTTTACAAAATTCCATAGGCATGTAAAACAGTAGGACTTACTGGAAGGTCACCCATCACAGTACTACTCTAGCCCAAGCACGCTTAACTATAGAGTTATAATGGGATCTAATGCATCAATGTTGTAGGCATGTATATATGATGGCTATAATTAACAAATGGAGAAGGCATTACAATACACTCCCCATCAAAAGAGTGAATATCATGGTTTATCAAAACCACATGCTCGAAAACGTTGATTCAATGGAAAAGGTGGATGGCCAATGAGATCCACCTGGATCAATCCTCCCCCCTTAGGAAGTAATGGTCCCCAATGCATCAAGTTCCCTCGGGAGATGGGGAAAATTATGTTGAATTTGAACCTTGGTGAACCACTTTCCTTGCTGAAGTAGTTGTCTTGCTTGTACTTGGCATTAGCATGTTGAAGGATGTCATGAACCTATTGTTGGAGGTGTTGGATCCATTCAAAAAATATGGTTGCATGATCCTCCTTGATTTGAATGTGGGATGATTTTATCGGTGAAGATGTAGCAAGAAGAGATATATCAATGAGGGCTAATGGTTGGAACCCCAAGCACACCTAAAAAGGGTCCTGGCCAATAGAGCTATGGTGAACACATGGAAGACTCTCATTCTCTGGAAGGGAGAATCTATATATTGGACCATTGGGTAAGGGATCATTGGGCACCAAGTTAATGTAATTATTGACTTGGGAGTGTAGAGGCACCCCTGTAGGTGAAAAAATATATTTGTGCTCCTCTACAATTTTGTCAACTTGCTTCCACTGTATAGAAAGGTCTTGGGCTGAGGCTATGGTGGTCATAGTGACCTTATGTTCACCTATTGACCGGGTCATGAAGAGGGAAAACTTTGTGGTCTATGAGATTAATTTACAACATTGTTTTGTTGAGATCAATGAAATGGCAGTAGTCGGAACTACCTCTGGTACCATGTAGAGCTGGCCTCCTAGAGTAACAAAGACACTACATGGTCGACACTCATAAACAACGTGACATTTCCACATGTATGGTTGTCTTATAAGAACATCACAAACTTTGAGTGGGGCAACATAACACAATACCTCATCTTTAAAAGGCTTGATGTTGTAGGGCAGGCGACATTATTGGTTGATGCAGATGTCTCGTTTCCTGCTCAAGCATTCAATGGTGTATGGTTGGGGATGTGCCATTGTCGATAGCTTCATTCTTTTGATGACCTCAGTTGAGATTAAGTTATTTTGACTCTCATTGTCAACAATGAAATGCAGTGGGGTCCCCTTCACCCACATCCATCAATGGAAGAGGTGCTCCACCTCCTCAAGTTCTTCTAGTTTTTTTGGTTGGATTGTTGTGGCCAAAATGGTAGTAGTGGGTTCTACATCGATGATTCATTTCCCTTTATTGTGCCTTGAATCAAAGTCCAAGTCAGGTTCTGAATCTTTTTTTTTTAGCTCAGCCACCAATGATTGTTTCGAGCGACATTCATCAATGTTGTGTTAGGGGATTTTGTGGAACTCACACCATTTTCCTCTATCCTTATTCGACTTCCCATCACCCTTCTTAACCGATGGCTTGGACTGATTTTCTTGAGATGGAATTTCCTTGCTTTGTCCTTTGTTAGGGTTGCCTTTGCTATGTTTTTGTTGTGGCGTATTTGCAAACCTGAACTCTTGCTTACTCTGTTGCTTGAATTTTTGCTCGATTTTGACTACATATTGATAAGTAGCTCCCAGTGAGGATATGTCCAAGAAATACATCTCTATTTGGATGTATCTATGTAGGTCACTACGGTACTTCAGAACCAGGAGTCGCTCATAGTCTCTGATATCCAAATTTGAGCGTAAGGTATGGAAGATGTTAGTATACTTCGACACGATGTAGAGTCATCCATATCATATATTGGTCATCATAGCTTCCAATAGGCTAGAACTCCTCCTTGAGAGCATCCACAAAGGATGCCCAGGTGGGTTCTCTCCCAAATGGAATATATTCATCAGTGATATACCTCTCGAGGTAACCTTCCCACCAAGATCTGACATGGGGAAGGGCTTTAAGGAGCACAAAGGTGATATTTTCATCGTCGAAAATATTTTGGACAAAGTAATAACCTTCTAGTAGATTCAACCATTTTTCTAGAGCATTTGCATCTATTTGGCCTTCAAATAAAGTGATATCAAAATTGACTTGTACCTTGAAGGGTGTCGTACCTCCGAAATGGCTTCTTGTAGAAGATGCATCGACCACCATTGATAGTCATTGCAGGATCTAAGCGAAGTTTTCCATCCTCTCATTCCTTTGTCGCACGAGGGATTCCTCGAGAAACATATTGAAAGGATCTCTTGCTCTGTCATATCTCTTTTCTTCTGCCATGGGAGGTCACTTAGGCTGGCGAGATTGGTCATCCCCAAGCGAAACTGGCTCGAAACCCAACTCTCTATACGTTGACCTCGTCGGGGACATCCACCGAGAAATAACAAGGAACATATTGCTTTGATACCACTAATCCAAATTATATTGAGAACAAAATGAGATAAAAACGAAAATATAGTAGAGAACACAAAAATATAGTGAAACCCAACTTCTATTAATGAATAACAGAATATTGTAGAACACATACTTGCTAGAAATGGTGGTAGCTTATCTCTTAAGAGAAAGAGATATCGGCTACCCTCATTCTCAATAAACATTACATCACACTCCATTGCATGCTCAAAGGACCTCCTTCACCTTGATTCTATATGAGAGAGTGAGAGGAGAATAATTCTCGTGATGCATGTGGGATACATTGGTTTAAGCTTACAAAATTCCATTGGTATATAACACACTAGGACTTCCCAGTAGGTCACCCATCCCAGTATTACTCTATCCTAAGCACACTTAACTACAGATTTCTAATGGAATCTGATGCATTTATGTTGTAGACATGTACATATGATTGTTTTAATTAAAAAATGGAGATGGCATTACATTACATTCCCCGTCAAAAGGGTGAATATCATGGTTTATCAAAACCATAGGCTCGAAAATGTTGATTCAGTGCAAAAGGTGGATGGCCACTGAGATCCACCTGGATCAA
>SNQJ01S0221756.1:973-11916 GCA_010110895.2 Picea sitchensis
TAAAGCCAAAGACATTTGGAGCACTAAGGGGTTCAAACTGGGAGATATTTTTTGTTACTGTATAGACTCTTATTTGCAGAAATAAAGTTCAGTTTCCTTTCGTTTTCAATATCAGAAATGTCTATCTTTCCCTTTCTGTACTTTGTTTCAGTTTATTTTAGTTCATGAAGACTGTTATCTCTTTATTGAGCTCATAGAATTGAAGTAAAGGATTTCTCTCTATCTTGCATTAAGCCCTACATTCATTTGTATTTGGCAATCAAGAATAGTGTTCTTCATCCTCTCCTTTCAATTTACTTGATCTGATTATTGTTTTCTGAAAGCACTGTTTCTTTAGATGTATGAGTTGTCTGTTACATTGATTATTAAAGACCCCATTGTTCCAAGCACATATACACATTATTTCTAAGTTACCAAGCATCCTTAGCCTACAACCCTAAGGAGTTTCTTGAAGTGATAACAGTTACAACACCACAGCCCGGTCTATTTGCACACGCGAAGTTTGGGATTTGGTTTACACAGTTACAATGACCGACACTTGTCATTTATCTATTTGTCTTGTAAACATAGCCCCCTTTTGCTATAGCGCGTGGTTACATGATGACCTTGTGACCGTGGCCTTGGCGGTTAGGGGTTGGGCATGCCCTAACCATCCTACAGTTATGCGGTTGTGCTCGATGTTGGGTTTAAGAACGTAAAAAATGCACGTGTTCTAGGTTGAACGTACGGAGGTGCGTTTTGGCGAACCAGAGACAACAAGCTTGAAGGAATAGAATGGCAGGAGGCCTATCTTCTTCATTTTTTGGCCAAATGAGGTGCCATAAAAGCCCAGCTAGGGGTTTTTGGACATTTTGAATCCATTGGCACTATTTTCAAATCCATTTGAAGACTTCTTTTGTAGGTTTTTAATCATTGAAGTTTCAGAGAGCTCTAGGGAGCTTGAAGCCCTCATTGCTTGAGGTCTTGCTCAGATGAGTCTATGTCTATTTTTTGTGATTGAATAATCATTTTTGGCTAATTAATATGCTCTAAACACTTTGGGATAGGTTTCATATCCATTTGAGGACTTTTACAGGTGTTTTTTTCAAAGATAAGCTTAGGGAAGCTTAAGGCCACATGTAGAAGAGGTCATGCCCGGATGAGCCATGATCTGTTTTCAGAGTTTTATTAGTCATTTTTGGGGTTTTTATGTATTCTGATCCCAATGGTACAGTCAAAATTTCCATTGGATTTGAGCAGCAGCTTGTAAAAGAATCTTTGACAAATTAATCCTAGAGAACCAAGTCCATTGATGGAGGCTCGAGGAGATGTAGCCCAGAGAGGGGTGAACTCCTTTATCATCTTGTTATTGTTGTGAGTTTGATGGTCATTATTTGTTGCAAGTTAATTTTTTTTGCTATTGTATTTATGAAAATAATATATTTAATCTTGCAAAGACCTCACACATAACAATTTAAAAGATGCATAAACTTGGCACATAATTTATCTTGCATATTTTAACACATGGAGCAAGGTCCTGTAAAGTTTTATTTTAATGAAGTAGAGGGTGCTTGCATAGCATAACAAGTCAGCCTTCTATTTTCAGATCAGGTGGTATCATAACATAGTTTGTTTTGCTCATGTGTTTTCCATTGATAACTTGAGATTTAGTTGTTGGTATTTGTGCAAGTTTTGTGTTGAAGTTTGATATCTTGCAAGGATGGAGGAAGCTTCAAACATTGATAGTTCTCATACATCTTCATTATCTAATTTATTTGACAAAGAGATGTTGAAGGAGTTACTAACCATGAGAGATGTGATGAAAGAGATGTGTGAAGATAGAAAGGAGAGCATTGCCCTTGAAGAGCAGTTGATGGCCATGAAGAAAGAGAAAGACCAGCTTCTTGAAAAGTTGCATGAGATGGAGACTCAACTCCATGAGGCAAAGGAAACCCTTACCAAGTACATGCATGAACATGAGGTATGTAATGTTATTTTATCTTCAAATTCCTCTCAAGATGAATGTTTTGGTGTTTTTGAAAATCACACAAGAGGAATAGGGTCCAAGTTATTGTTAAAAATGGGCTATGAAGGTAAAGGGTTAGGAAAGCATGCACAAGGAATTTTTGAGACTATTGTTGTTGAAGAGAGACCTAAGTATTGTGGTCTTGGATATGAACGAAAATATGGAGCAAATTCCAAAGTTAAGGAGACAAGGGAAAAAGTTCCAAGAACAAATTTTGTTTCAAGTTCAATCCCTCCAGCATGCAAGGCTTGTGTTCAAGATGAATGCAAATGTGTGAAACGAAAGAGTTGTGACAGCAATGACGACAAGAACACTGTTGTTGGTCTTCAAAGGAGAGCTTGTAACTCTTCAAATTCACCTCCTCAAAGAGGCGATAAAGGTGAATGGTCAAGGTATAATTCTGCATATCATTCAATTGCTTTTGATTATGTTAAGCATGATAAATTTGTATGTAAAAATGGAAGAAAAATTCCATGTACATATTGTGGTTTATATAACCATCATGTTTCAAAATGTTGGAAAAGAATGACCACTTTCAGGAAACTTTACAAGCAAAGACAACGTGAAAAGAGGATGCAAAATATTTGCACTCATTGCCAGAAGCGGGGTCATCTTATTGATCAATGTTGGACATTGCATCCAACCACTCATCCACAGCACAAGAAGCAGATGGATAAAGAGATTGGCAAGAATGGAAGAGGAGATTCCATCATCGATGTGAGTCCAGATGATTCACAAGAGGACAATTTTCAGCAGAAAAAGTCACCGTTGAGTTGGCTTGGTAAGAAATGGTTGGATTTCTTGAGCAAGTAAGGCTTGCATTTTTCTGTTGTATATGCACATTTCAGCCTTATGTGTGCATTTATGTTGAGAGTATGACAAGTTGCAATAGTTTATCATAACTTGTATGATGCAAGTTTGCATGTGAATGCAATTCGTGTGAAGGCATTCTTGTTGTTGCACAACTTCGCCAGGAGGATGTAAAAGTGGGGTATGATGTTCACTTGTTACAGCCATATATCTTTTTCATATTTAGCTCTTATGTACCCACATGTTTCGGTTTTATGTACTTATGTTTGTACTGGAAGGAGAGTTGAAGAGTCATGCACATACATTTGTTTTTGTGTATGTGTAAACAGTGAACTTGGTGACAGTTCATCATGAATGATTCATGATTGCACATCATGAATGTTGACTTGTCATTTTGGAAGGTTGATATGTTTCAAATGAGTCTCGACTGGTGTCAATGATTGTCTTGATGACTATGTTGTGTCGATCATGTTTTTCGACTTGTGTTTAGTCGATGGTGTTTGTTGGCTTGTAAGTTGATTTTGAGTACACCAAGATGCAGGAAAATGCCATGTGCTTTGATGAAGTACAAGATGTGACAGTTTTCTTGAAGAGCAAAAAGACTTTGCTGGCTTCATTTTCAGTCTTGTATAAATTTGTTTTCAAGATTGATGGTTTTCTTGGCTTGTGACAAGATGTCGTAGGAAAGTTTTTGCAGCCATTGGAGAGCGGATTGTGTTGACATCAAAGAGTTCACAAGAGGGACTTGATTCTCATTGGGAAGGTTGGAAGTCTTCCAAGAACAAAGAGAACAGTGGGTCAGCAGCAGCCAGAGAGCAGTGGTTGAGGGACATAGCCAGTTGCAGTGCAAGGCATGTCAAAGTATCCAGGTGATTGTCAAAAAGACTTTTCAAGTAGAATCAATTAATAGAACTTGAAAGCAGAAGAGTATTGAATCTCAGATAGATAATCATAAGATTTTGTGGGTCCAAAATCCTTTCAGTGGGAAGGCGTGATCAAAATCTGGACCAGGGGTCAAAATTTAGCTCAAAAATCAAATCTCTTGGAATTTCCTCAAAACAAATGGGTGCGTATCCCTCGTCGTCACGAACCCAACGCAACTCATTTGGGTTCAAACGGACATCGGATGAGAGAGATATCGCAATCTGTTCGAATCGCCAAACAGGTAAAAAAAATGAGTGCTAACTGTGCAGAGTCTGTACAGTCCGTATGGATGTTGACGTGGCAGAGGCCATACGTCCATACACTGAAGTGGAATATGATGACGTGGCAGTTTTGGATTGGTAGATTTCGGACGAATGGTGTTTCGACACATGGCATTTAATGGGCAAATGGAGAGGTGCCATGTGGCCCAGTCGTGGGCTACCACGTGGCACCATGGAAATGGTTTTTTGGTTAAAATATAATGGAGTCCATGGGGATCAAACCCCAGACCTCCTCCCACTGTCCAAAGCTTTAACAAAGTCTGACCAACCAATGCGTCACGCTATGGTTCTTAACAACCATATGTTTAAATATATATTTAAGTTTGAATGGTTTACTTTTCAGTGGGGGGTCGGGCAGGGGCTTAGCCCCAGCCTGTGGTTGTATTGTTACCATATGACTCTACATGGAGGTGCACGAATATGTATTTCAAACGGAGCCCGCGGTTATAAAATGACTGGTGGTTACACAGATTGCGCGCAGGGTTGGATATTTTTAATGGTTACAACACCACATCCTGGTCGTATGCACATATGACCATGTATATTTGTGCACGTGAAGTTTGGGATTTGGTTTACATGGTTACAATGACCACCACTTGTCATTTAGCCATTTGCCTTGTAAACAGAGCCCCCTTTTGCTATAGCACGTGGTCACATGGTGACCTTGTGACCGTGGCCTTGGCGGTTAGGGGCTGGGCGCGCCCTAACCGTCCTACAGTTTGCACAGTTATGCGGTTGCGCTCAGTGCTGGGTTTAAGCATGTAAAAAATGCACGTGTTCTAGGTTGAACGTACGGAGGTGCGTTTTGGCGAACCAGAGATTGCAAGCTTGAAGGAAGAGAATGGCAGGAGGCCTATCTTCTTCAATTTTTGGCCAAATGAGGTGTCGTAAAAGCCCAGCTAGGGGTTTTTGGATGTTCTGAATCCATCGGAATTGTTTTCAAATCCATTTGAAGACTTATTTTTCAGGTTTTTAATCATTGAAGTTTCAAAGAGCTCTAGGGAGCTTGAAGCCCTCATTGCTTGAGGTCTTGCTCATATGAGTCTATGTCTATTTTCTGTGATTGAATAATCATTTTTGGCTAATTAATATGCTTTGAACACTTTGGGATAGGTTTCAGATCCATTTGAGGACTTTTATAGGTTTTTTTTACAAAGAGAAGCTCAGGGAAGCTTAAGGCCACATGTAGAAGAGGTCATGCCCGGATGAGCCATGATCCGTTTTCAGAGTTTTATTAGTCATTTTTGGGTTTTTTATGTATTTTGATCCAAATGGTACAGTGAAAATTTCCATTGGAGTTGAGTAGCAGATTGTAAAATAATCTTTGACAAATTAATCCCAGAGAGCCAAGTCCATTGATGGAGGCTCAAGGAGATGTAGCCCGGAGAGGGGTGAACTCCTTTATCATCTTGTTATTGTTGTGAGTTTGATGGTTATTATTTGTTGCAAGTTATTTTTTTTTGTTGTTGTATTTATGAAAACAACATATTTAATCTTGCAAATACCTCACACATAACAATTTAAAAGATGCATAAACTTGGCACATAATTTATCTTGCATATTTTAACACATGGAGCAAGGTCCTGTAAAGTTTTATTTTAATGAAGTAGAGGGTTCTTGCATAGCATAACAAGTCAGCCTTCTATTTTCAGATCAAAAACCAAAATCAATATTTTTTCTCCATTAACTTGAAGCTTCTAGATCATATTTGAAAGAAAATTATAAACAATATTTGTTTATAAGTTATAGTTAGTTTAAATTCATTCTTGATTTTTCTAGATTTTGTTTTATTCACAATTTTTAGGTTATTAATTTAGGTTTCTTTTTGTTTCACAGGTTTCTATTATCAAATATTTGATATGGATCTGATCATGGATTAATTTTATTATCCAAATACATTCAAGATTATTGATCCAAAAATAATTTTGGACTGCTACAAATAATTTTATGAGCAACGACAGATAAAATTTGGAAAGGCGTCAAGATTAAACAAGCGATTTTGAAAAACTGATTACAGCCAAACCGTGAGGAATTTGAAGAAACGGTTGAAAACCCAAAACCAAAATGGACCCATTTACCTTCCGCATGAATATTTTCCCAAACAAATGCATGATTTGAGAGATATTTAGGTCTATTTTAGAGGCAAATTTCTGGTGGCGGAAATTAATAGTGATGCCCAGACTATTCATTCATTTTATAAATATATGAGAAAGATCAGAGCCATGGAAGATTGAAGAATTGAAGAGGAGTATTTTAATCCTTTCTCTTATGTATATTATTTCTTTTGCAAACTTTTTATTTCTTTTCAAATGGAGTAATGGATGGATAGAATCTTCGGGAGAATGGACGAATATTTTCAAAGAAGAATATGGAATTCCAGGTTGCTTAATGGCTTTTGTTCTGTAAGTAAAATGGTTTTATTTTCATTATAATATATTCATATTCTTTGAATAATTGATTATGCATTGATTTAAATAGCTTTAGTCTTTTTTATCAATACATGGTTAATTATTATCATTTATGTATTAATTTTTTCAATCTTTAAAGTCTATTATCCAAACAATTTCTTCCAGGACTACAGAATGGACAAGTGATTCCAAAAACTTAATAGAATGACATATATGCATTTTGGCTTTAGCCTTTTGTTTATAATGTTGTTATTTATATTTTTTTTAATCTTGTTACATGTGCAGGTCTGATATCTTTAGATTAAATGATTTGTGATGTGTAGGAGGTTTATATTATAAATACCATCTATCATTTGCTTCATCAAAATACAAATTCTGTGATTATATCTTTGATTTAAATAATGAGATTTATCTTTGAGTTTTAAATTGAATGATAAAATGCATAGATTGCTTCCAGATTTATCTTGTTGTAATCATGTATAATTATGAGATCACAGGTTTATGTTTGTGTTTCTTTTTCTGTCATTAAAACCTAAGTTGTCAATATATGTTCTGAATTTATTTAGAACATTCATAAGGTTCACTGCAGATTTCTCTCTTGGACATGGTAGTTGGATGTTCACCACTCATGCAGATGCTTGGATACACCTCACTAATTCATTGACATGATAGCTTCTTTTTATTTTTCTGTCATTTGCATATCATTGAAACTACAATGTATGGTTCAACTTTGACTATCCACATATTCATGTTTCATTAACTTTTTTTTATAAGATTCTTTAAATTTATAAAAGAAAAACAATAAATATTTTTGTGTTCTTTCTTTATCTGCTTCCTAGAAGTAATCATTTTTCACATCGATTTTTGTAAGTTTCGATTAAAACTTGCATCTTGTAAATCATGTAAATAAATGAGACTTGTATATCTTCTGTTTAAATACAACTACTATAGTGACATTTGAACATATGTACATATATATAGTGTTTTTAGTAATTAGTTAGTTATTTCTCTCTTTTATTCGTTTCTTTTAGGATTCTTAGATTGGCTAACGGAGCCATTAAACCCGTCAGAACGAGTTACACCAAACGACTTGGGTTATTTAGACAACCCTGGACTGGACTCACTCTTCCAGTTGACAGACGATCAATTTCGCCTATCAACATAACCTCAGCAATCATTTTTTCCTTCTCGAGACTTGGAATCAAAAATTGATCCATTGGTTTATCCAATGGGGGCATGGGAGCCCTTGCTTCCCCCTCTTGTTCCAAGTGGACTTGAGTATCCTTCTGAGTCTGATCTCTTTGTTGTATATCCTCAAGCCCTCGGGCTCATGATTCTTCGTTGATAGACTCTGTCAGTCCTGGTCAGAACCTCCATTGTCATATGGAGTATGGTCAGTTTACTTCACCCTTTGGGACTGTCGACCCTTGTTTCCGTGATTTCTCAGATTTTGAATTGCCTTCAGATGAGGCTATCCTTGAAGCCATGACTACAGTTTCTATACCAAGGGAGGACTTACACCATGGTTTGTGTTTTATTCCCTTTTGGGAGACTTTCCAAGTTGATTATCGAAGAGTCTCTTGGTATGAGCCTAGCAGTGGGTTCTACCTGAACCAGTTTCATACATGAGTCGTAGCCCCCATGGGTCTTCTTTTAAGCCCTTTTTCAGACCCTCTAAAAATAAAAATATTATTGAGCGACCTTATTGACCTTCACGCTCACTAAACTGAAATTTGAAGGCACGTCTATCCGGCGGTAGTTTACCCCTTTTTCGGTCTGGATGGTCAACTGTACGAACAAAGGTATACTCTAGGAGCTTTGGTTCCCTAGAAGAGTATTCTCAGGTATGATTTTAACCCTTTTTCGGTCCTGAGGAACTAAATTTATGAAAAAGGAACCCCCATGGAGTCCATAGTTAATCTCTTTTCAGACTCCCTAAAATTGAAAAGATCGTCGAGTGACCTTGTTCCTTCACACTCGTTAAAATGGTCCAGAAGAACATCCCATACAGAGTCCATAGTTAAGTTTTTTTCAAACTCCTTAAATATGAAAAAATTGTTGAGTGATCTTGTCTTTATCACACTTGTTAAAATGATTTTGAATAGACGTCTTTTTGGTGCTAGTTTACCCCTTTTTCGAATCGACTAGACTACCTTTGAAAAAGGTACCCCACTGGAGTCTCCTTTTACGCTTTTTCAGACTCTCTAAATATGAAAAACCGTCGAGCTTACCTTCTTTGGGCTTGTTAAAATCACATCGAAGGATGTTACCATTGTGTCTTATTAATCGTATTTGCATACCTGCGTCTTTGGCCTAATGTCAGCTCCATGTTGCTCTCAATTGAACCATCTAAAGCATGCCATAAACGCAAGCCCTGTAGCACTTTGCCTCTGCATCTTGACACCTTGGCCCACAGAGGATTTTTCCTGAGTGTCCTTTTCCTACATATATCCCTTTACTTTGATCATCCATGTGTTCCTTGCGCTTGGAACTAGTATGTCTGCGACACTCCATCCTCCTTTGTAATGTAGCATTCTTTTATTCTTTTTCAAGCTTTCCAAAATTATTGAAAAAGACAAAAAAATCAAATATACCCCAAAAAGAGGAAGCGAAAAGTATTTTCTTTTTGTTGGCAGCACATTGAGTCGCCCTTGGACAAAGCACATCCTTGACTAATGGGTTAGAGATTCTATCAAAATATAATCAAATTTAAATATTGACAAGCAAATATGCATGTTTGGAGTTCTTTGTTTGTCTGTTTCTAAATGAAGGTCAACTTTGGGAGGATATTTGTAGTCAAGGAGCGACTGAACATTAAAGGATCGACATCAAACACGGAAACTAAGATACAGTAACTTGATCCCTTTAACCTTGTATTGGCATATGAATAATGGGGTTTATGATTGGGATGTTGGTAAGAAGTAGGAGACTTTAGGTCATTTTCTTCATGCATTACAGAACCCTTAATGCTAGTCCATAGGGGGATTTCCCACCCACAACAGGTGGTGCAACCTAGGCTTAGACTAGTCCAAGTTAAAAGTTATTAAATGAGCATTAGAATGTTTAATCTCACAAATATAGTTCAATAATGTCATCTCTATAAGGGGTAACTATGAAGGAATTATAATGCAGACATGGCACAGGGTGCCTAAGATAAATCTTCAAAATATTGTAGTTCTAGGAAACTTGAGAATTTGGATTATGTGCAGACCTTCATAAAACACCCTTTGAATTATGAGGCATCACATCAATCATTGGGATTTATATATGAAGAGGACCAATTGATTGTGATGTGAATGTGCCCTTATCAATAGATCCAAGTTCAAAATCATCATAATTATGAGCTTAGGTCTGGACATTGATTGATCCAGGTGGATATGGGTGGCCACCCACCTTTTCCAACTGGTTCAAAACAATTTTCTGGCAATTTTGGCAATTTACTATTTTTAGTAGGTTTTAACTTCTGAGGCCATTTTGAGGGCCCAAATGAGGGTTTTTAGATATATAGGTTCTCAATGATATTATAAGGCATAATTAAGCCCCTAAAATTAATATCATCAATGATACCTTTCCAACGAGCTATCACACGCCTAAAACGGAGATCGTATGCAAAAGTTACGACCCCGGGAAGTTGATGTACTCACTTACCCAAACGAGGCCCACATGACTTTCAATGCTTCATCTCCTAGGTTAGTTTTTTGGATGTCTAGAGTTTTTGGCATTCCTAATTATTGAAAAATGCCTTCAGATCCTCATTGTAATCATCTTCTTGCGAATGCGAGTAGCCATCACATCTCTTCTCAGAGATAAGCTGCCACCATTCTAGCAAGTCTTTCACTCTGTATTTTTGCAGTCTCTGTACATTTATTTTATTAATAGAAATCATGTATTAATGTATCTCTGTGTTTATGGTTGCATCTCTGATACATTTATGTTATATTATTGGATATCTGCGATATCTATGTAAATTTATTTATTATATCTTTGCTCTCATTTCGTGCCAAAAATAATCTAGATCAGTGGTATCAGAGTAGGCTACTCTTGATCGTTTTTCAGTGCATGTCCCCGACGAGGTCCGAGTATAGGAAGTTGGGTCTCAAGATTGTTTATCTTGAATACAATCACTCTCGCACACCCAAGAAACCCTCAATGGAAGAAGAAAAGAAAAATGACAGAGAAGACGATCCTATCAGTCTGTTGCTTGAGCAAGCTCTCACGCGACAGAGGGACGAAATGATGGAGAATTTTTCCCACATCCTTCAACGTCTGCCGATAGCATCAAGTGCATATTCATCAAGTGACCACTTTGGAGGCACATCGCCTTTCAAGGTACAAGTTAATTTTGATATTCCTATATTTGAAGGACAAATAGATGCAGGAGCCCTAGAAAAATGGTTAACTCTGCTAGAAGGTTATTTCTCTGTTCACAATTTTTCCGACAAAGAAAAGATCACCTTCACACTCCTTAAAGCTCTCCCTCATGTCAAACATTGGTGGGAAAATTACTGGGAGCAA
>SNQJ01S0221758.1:3515-15015 GCA_010110895.2 Picea sitchensis
ATATGAAACATCAATAGATTTTGTTCAAAATAGACGCAAATTCAAAATGAGAAAACAACTTTTTTTGTCCAGAAAATTCACTCAATATTATATTAATGGATATAATTTCATTTACAGTTATTCTAACAAGTCAAACTAGCATTATGACTACTTAGTCCCATATTTTAAACAATATTGATCTATGATCATCGATAGACACAAAAAATCTATGGAATCTTCATTCCATTTTACAAACATAGTCATATTGACTTTAAATACTATCACTTGAGTATTATAAACAAACTATTCTTGACTTCTATACTTAGCAGTTGATCATGAGCATATCAAAAAAAGGTTGGAGAACTTTAAAAGAGGTGCATAAATGATGTATGGTCCTTCATACCATCCAACCACCTATAATAGATTAATCTTCCTCGGGGTTCTTGAAGAGATTCCTTGGATAGAATATCTGCTACCGTGTTGAATTCTCTGAAGATATGAGAGTAATTGATAGTCTGAAAGGATGCCGCCAATTTCAAAATTCTATTTTTCCATCATTCAATCGTCACCGAATTTAGCCTGCCTTCTTTTTTTGGCCATTCTTTGACTACTTTGGAATCTCCCATAAGATGCAGGTTTGTTATATTTAGATACTTGGCAAGAGTGAGAGCTATCCAAGCACCTAACAAATCGAAATTTTTTTTTGTGCCTCCTCCACAGTTTATGAATCATCTGAATTTTGTTCTATCTTTATATATTATGGTACCCCCTACACCACATCAAAAACCCCCTATAGTCACGGCTCCATAAAAAAAAAATTGTATCTTCCTGCATGAAGGTAATCGGTCTTTGCTTGAGATCTTGAGTTCTATTTGAACCTGGATTGCATATGGGCAATCTGAGCATCTTATAAACAACAGTGTTTATTGATGGAGAATGTTCCTCAAATATAGTTTTATTTCTTTCAATCGAGACGTACCAGCAAGTAAAGACAACAAAGTTGTTGGGGACAGTTTTATATTTTATCCATGCATCCATACATTCTTCACGGGTATTCCCACTACAGTTTGCTTTGAGTTTTTGACTAATATGAATCCTGTGCCAGACTTCCTTTGTAAATGTGCAATTTACGAATAAATGATCTATATCTTCATCATTCTAATTACAGAGAGAACAAATGATAGGGCCCTCCCATACTTTCTTTTTCACTACTGCCCAGGTCAGAATTTTATTGCTTTCCGCGAGCCACATGAAGATCTTTAGTTTCAACTGAAGTTTCCATTTACAGATTTTTGATTTCCAGCCCAGAAAACTAATAAATTGTTTAGTGGATATAATTGCATCATAAATATTTTTTAGTGTGATGTTTCCAGAGGAATCACCACCAGTCCAAAATATAACATATTGACAATTTTTCAAGGCTATTCCAACCACTTTAAGTTCTTTAGTAAATAGATCCCACTCTAAATCTTGTGTTCCATTGAGTCCCAAACTGTTGTTGTTGCGCCATTTCTCTAGCATTGTTAATGGGTTTTTACCGTTCGAAACTTGAGACAGGGCCATAATATTCATTTTGAATAGAAGAGATCATGTCTTTGGGCTCATAATGGAGTTTTATTTTAAGTCGAGGATGTAGTCTCTCCCTATGTCTATCATATGTCCAAAACCTGATCACCAAGCTATCTAGTGAGTGATGAGATGTATTGTGCAAATTAAACTCGACCGTATCCTTGATACCTCTTTTTTCTTCTTAGTTTCCAATCTGAACCAACTAATAATTGAACAGTTTGAACTGTATTTTTCTTTCACCACTCTATGCCACATGCCTCCCTGCATTAAAACCTTCCACATAGTGTTTTCCAGCATTGCCTGATTGAAATATGTAAGGTTTTGAATCCCCCAGCCTCCATTTTTCTTTGGTCTAGATAATAGTTCTGAGTTGCACAGGTGGTAATGTTTTGGAGCCGAATGCCCACTCCAGAGGAAATGGAACATCAAACTCCTGATTTTTTAGATCACCGATCGAGGGATATACTCTATTGACATCCAATAGACAACTTGTCCCTCCAATACATATTTGACAAGAATATATCTGCCACCAATGGATAACCATCTATAGAACCATAATCTTATTTTCGTTGTTATTTTTGTTACCAGCCAATCCCAGTCAGTTGCCTTTTGAACCTGTGTCTTGAGATGATAACCTAGGTATTTGAAGCCAAATTTAGATTACTGAAATTGTAAGGGAGAAAGGATTTGAAAGCTTCCAGTTCACCCTCTCTGAGCCCTTCATAGTGTATCGTTGTCTTTGATTGATTCACAGTCAGTCCCAATGCTTTGCAAAATATAGATATTATAGTGTATATTTCTTTCCATTCAATTTGACAAGCCTTTGACACTATGAGAACATCATTTACAAACAAAAGATGTAAAATATTAAGAAGGTTAGTAATTTTTATACCTGTCAGTTTCTTTTGTCTGATACTCTCCTTTAATAATAGACTAAGTCCCTCCATCACAATAATAAAGAGCAGGGGAGACAACAGATAGCCTTGGCGTAACCCTCTTCTACTTTTGAAGAACTTTGTGGCTTCACTGTTTATTAGGACAACAAAGATGGTAGATGTGACACATGACATAATCCAATTATTCATTGGTATGCCAAACCCTCCTTTAAGTAGCAATAGTCTGAGCATAACCCAGTCAATACAATCATAAGCCTTTTTAAGGTCTAGTTTAAGGACACATGACTTCAATTTTTTCTTCTTTATGTTGTGAATGATTTCATGAGTCGAGCCAATCGCGTTCTTGAATTCTCCTTCCTTTTAAGAAACAAAGTTGCTCCTCTGAAAGGGATCTGGAGAGGAAAGGTTTAATGTGATTTGCAATGACTTTGGAAATAACCTTGTAGCAAAGATTACACAGGGATATCAGACAGAAATCCTCAAAGGTACTTGGTTTGTTTGATTTTGGATTCAGAGTTAAGAAAGTTGAATTTAAGCAACCGTGAATAGATCCTAAGTGTCTGGATTCATCTACCATTTCAAGTAGGTCGGCCCCTACAAGTTTGAAAATGGAAGCAAAAAAATAAACCAGCTAACCATCCGACCCAAGGCTCTTATCCCTTTTAAATTGAAAGAGTACATACTTTAACTCCTCTAATGTTACCGTATTAAATATCATTTTTTACTCCTCATCGCTAACCAATAGGGGGAAGAGATCCACAATTTTTAGTTGTTCACTAGTATTTGTGATTGTCTGCTCCTTGTAGAAGCTTTTGAAATAATTGCATGTTTCATCCTTTAGGGAGAATTATTCATTAATCTTTCCTCCAGAAGAATCTTGGATTTCCAAAATATGTTTTCGAGCCCTGTTATGTGTGGCACATTTATGAAAAAAATTTGTGTTGTTGTCTCCACTAGCCAGCCAGATCTCACGACTTCGAAGCCTCCATTGTTCTTCAATACCTTTTAGGAAACTTACCGGTACGGAACACAGGAAGGAATGGTACCTACCTGGGCTAGATGCCATGACGATGACATACGTTGATTCACAATTTGATGATCATATGCCAAGAGTCTTCAGGAAACAGGCTAGGGCCCTTCAGGGAGAGGGGCTATAGAGCCATTCAACAGAAGCTCATAATTCAAAGCCAAGACACCAACCTGACCTGTACGCGGAGAATCTAAATTACCTCCATTATTCCTTTTAATGGATAACAACCCGTATGCTATTCCGTCCCTTTCCCTTTGGTCGGTCTAGGTTACCCAACCAGCTACTCACTGGGGCAGCTAATCCTACTGCCTATTGATACTGATTCTTATACTGATTCTGCCAAGTCCAAGTGATAAGTGTCTCTATCCAAGTGCTCCTAATCCCAGGGCTTCATTTAGTCTTACGGGAAGGGGCTAGAGCCAGTCTTATGAGAGGGGTGGTACGACGGAAGGAAGGAAGGAAGGAAAGAATCAGCCAGAACCCTTTCAACGGAAGCCGGGTCCAACAAGTATTATAACAGAAAAGCATATTATTTTTTTCTGATTCTAAATGATGTAGGGAAGAGTATAGCTTTAGGTTGGATGGATCAGAAGATAAACGAAATGTCAAAACTTTTATATTTTTCTCCAGAAATTTCAATTTTTCATTTTTTTTTGCCATTTTTTCTTTGAACATAACTTTTGTTTTTTTATTTATCACTTTGAGCTTCCAAACAATCTAGCATTGTTTGCTCGTTTCATTCATAAATAAGGGATCTTCCCAGATTTTTCTGACCAAGTCCACGAAGTCCTGGTCATTCAACCACTGTTCATTCAGCCACTGTTCATTCAGCTTGAATGGATTTTTTTTGTAACAGAGAGGTAATTCCAATTGAAGGAAGACCAGAGCATGGTTTGATATATATGGTAGCTCTACCCATGATCTAAAATGACCTACTTCAAAAAGCAGATCTTCCACAAAAGAAACTCTAGCCAATCTTTTTGAAATAACATCTAACCCAATTCGACCATTTCTCCACGTAGGACACACTTTTTTTGGCTTAATGTCTCTCAATATATTAGATGCAAACATGTCTCTATAATAGAATTATTGGGTTCCTAACCCATAAGTACATCCCCAAACCTCATCCGGTTAAAGAACTAAATTAAAATCTCCAACAATAATTAGGTTCTTTATAGCCAAGATACCACTATCTTCAATAGATTTCCAGAATTGAATCTAGTCTGAGCACGGTGCATACATATTAAGAGTGGCTATAATCCTATCATTTTTTAGGCTTTTACCTGTTAACAACACACCACCAATTGTAAGGAAAGGAGTAAAATCAAAAGACGACGGATCCCAAGAGGCTAAGAGTCCCCTTGAGTTTCCCACGAAGTTTACTGCACAAGATACCCAAGTAGGTCTTAAACAGGTCATAAAATCTTTATCTTTTGAAACTTCAACCATAGTCTCTTGAAAAAAAACTAAATCAGGGTGATTTGTTTCAAGAAGTCTCTGAACCGAGGCTAATTTGAGGGTGTCTCCAACCCCTCTGATATTGAGAGAAATTAAAATCATTATTTAGTCCTCTCTAGGGCTTTACATGCTCTAAGAGCCCCACAATAAATGGAGGGAGTGTTTTCAAATTCAATAAGTCACTTAGTTATAGCATGTTTTTTCCATGAACTATGAGTTTTTATTGGGGAAATTTCAATACCTAAACCTCGCGACCAAGCATATTCTTTTTCTTCCTTCTGATTTTTAACCTTTGAAGTAGAATATTCCATCTCAACGGGCTCCTTTAGAATGGACTTCCCCAGATGGGTTGGTAGTTTAATGGTTGAAGGATTTTCTTTTATGAAAGGTAGCAAAGAATCCAAAACTTCTAATAGTGTAGAATCTCCTTCCTCATCTTCTTTAAACCCAGGAACATCTGTTTCTAGGGTTTCATTATCAATCTCACTAGGCCACAGACTAGGAGAGAAATGGTTTAATATAGGCTTTGGAATCTGTTGTGCTTCAGAAGAATTACCCGGCTCGGAAGTTTGCACATCAATTCCCAACCCAGTCCCACTATCCCTGGAACCCGAGCTTACAACCTTCACCCCAGGGGTAACTGAATGTACTAAGTCTTTAAATGAATTATTAGGTTTTGAAGAGATAGCATCTCTTAGCCAAATAGAGGATTCAAGAGCCTCACGTTCCCAAAAATATAAAGAGTTAAAAAACATAGGGCAGATGGATTTAAGCATACCTATCAAGGAATCTGTCTCTTCAGAGGAGTGTGATTCATAGTAGATTGGACCTCTTTCTATAGCGTCATCTCCTGAGACATATTCTAGTGGGTCCTCTTCAAGGGTCTCTTCTTTATCTTTTTACACGGCTTGTTTACATATGCAATCTCTTTGTAGGTGTCTTCTGTCCATGCACAAGATGCAACAAAATGATATACCTACATAATCAAGTCTCTCACTAATATGTCGACCACTCCACTGTATGTCAATCATCTCCGAGAGGCCTTTGTGTAGGTCAATACCAACCAAACTATTACACATATTTCTGGCCGAACAAGTCAATGTAGATGGGTCTAGCCAGATGAACATCCCTGGAGCATTCCCAATTTCTCTCAAGGCCCCCTCATTCCACAGGTGCAACAGTAATCCCGGAAGGAGGACACACAAGTGTCTAAACTGAAATTATTATGTTTTTGGATTGAAGTCCACTCTCCATAGTTTTATCATAAAAAAGGAACCCCCATTGATCCATATTTTGCTTAATAACAGGTCAGCATCCGCAGAAGTTTTAACCACGAAACTCCACCAACCCTTTGTTAGGCAAAAGATTCCAGGAACATATCCAAGGAGTGGAGCCCACTTCTTCTTAAACAAGTCATCTATTTTTGTCTCTACAATATAGGGGTAAGAAAGTCTGCCTACCAGTCCATAGAGGGATAGTTGACATGTTTCTTCCAAGCCATCATCAACGCCCATAACCATCCTTCTATTTCTCTTTTTTGGTTTCCAAAACTTTTTCCTAGAAATAGTATTTGAAGGAGGATATTGGGTCCTAGAGGTATCAGGAGTCACCACACCTTTGACATCCTTCTTAGGGGAAGAGGCCTGTATCTTCCTCCAAAGAGGAGGGATTTTCCCACTTCCAGTCGGGCTACTATCATGTTAAAGGCTGGGCCTTGACTGTTTTTGTAATAAAACTTCCGAAAGGTGGCTCTAAGAAGGTAAATGGGCATTATATGGTTGATGTGGAAAACTTAAAGCGGGTAACCAACCATCATGTGATATCCCCAATGTATCTGCCTTGGAGTAAAGGTCCTCTTAGAGCCATATCAGCTCATGCTCCTCACTCATCAAGGCTCTGACGTCCTCATTTATGTCAGCTACAGTTCTCGAGTCCATAATGAAGCTCTTCGTATGGTTACTGAGTGTATATTCTAAACATTCTCTGAGAAGTCTACTCCACTGATCGATTCTTTATACATCCACTAAGAGATAATAAGACCAATGAAGGAGGTATACCCCACCACTAGAAGAAAGACGCCAATGACAAAGGCATAGTCTAAAACACAGTTTTAYGAARSRSGYMACAKGWYTSCCATAGGTMTAAAAAYASAKWAATCAAATGGCAGACATGACAAAATAACAGCATAAATAATGCTAATCTATGACTCCATCCTCCAGAAAAATTGGAAAAAATGATGTCTCTAATCCTGAAAACAAAGCCAGAAGGAAACTAGAAAAAAACATAATGATTRTTATCGAAAGTTTAGTGTAGTTCCACCGGGTTGTCCTTCCTTCCTGGTTCCTCGATTCGCCATTTTTGCAGGAATCAAGTTTCCCACCCTCCTTCATTTTCAAAAATCCCAGTTGCAGTGTTGTATTGGGCCCAAACCTGGCTGAATCAACAGTATTAACACCTCCAAAGGTGAATCCCAATTAATACATAATTATATTAACAACAATAGAAAAGAAACGTCGACAGAAGGGTTCGAACCTGCACATTTAAATAAATTAAATAAAATTCATTTCAACATCGACAATAGTTGGAACCTACGTGGGCAAAGCCCAACGGATTTCAATTATGTATCCTTAACCCAATGGGCAAATAGCTTGTTTTACAAAATGAAAAAGATTACATCTTTTACCACAATGGCTGACAATCGAGTTCATGAAATTCCCATATCTTGAGCAGCCCTCAGAGAGCTATGTATCTTGCTACTTTCATAACATTATATATTACAATGTTTCCCAAATCTAAAGTCAAATACCAAAGTTATATATATATATAGAAATTATTCGACATCACATAACTTGTGTTATAAAATGAGAAAGATTACATTCTTTACCACACTGGTTGACGATCCAGTTCATGAAATTCCCATATCTTGAGAAGCACCCATAGAGGTATGTATCTTGTTACTTTTCACTCAGTAAATCATATTGATGTTGATGACCAATATCATTGTTATTATCAATGAAAAGAAAATAATTATTGATAACGCTCATCCTAAATTTATGTTATATCCCACCTTATTACTCCTTGTTGAAGGAAAGCTAGGGACTCTAGCTACTCCCTTCTAGAAGGAAAGCCAAGGACTCTAAAAAAAACTCTAGCATTCAATTCAACATTGAATGACTATTAGTTCACGTTAATTTATCTATTATATGCCTAACTGTATACCATGGTTTGTGATTTTTTTATTAAATATTTTGCAAAAAAAAATTGATTTACAATCCTATTAGTTATAGCATTCAATGTCTTATTGTAGGCTTTTCTTAGCTCCTCTCAATTTTTTTTTTCATTCCCTATTCTAAATTTTTAAGACCCTATTCTAAGTTTTTAAGATGATTTGCAATACAAATGTTTTTATGCATAACCTAAGTTCCAAGTTTTAAATGCATAACGTAAGTTCTAAGTTTTAATTTCTAAAACATTCACTTTCTCATCATTACATTAACACTTCGCCTACACCCAAATTTCATCGAAGCATTAACAGTTGGCATACACCCAAATTTCAAGGCCAATTCTTTAAACTAGTTTTACAAATACGACCACAATCACCACCGCATGTTGTCTCCACAGCCTCCTCTTCCTCATGCATAATGTTTTATCCTTAAGATCTACGTCAATTTCGTCTATGGCATAGATGAGAAGGAACTCACAGCCATGGTAGTTGAGGAAGTCAAACAACCACAAACCCATACAAGCCAACTAATCTACACGACTCCTATGCACATGACTCATGTTAGAGGCCTCACAAAAATATTCAACCTCATTCCTAGTATTTGTCTCTTCTTTCTCTGCACATTTAAAATGTAATAAAATGAATTAGGGAGGTCATTAATGTTTGTTTCTTCTTCTCCTCGTTTACCGGAACTCCAATTATTTTCTTTGTTTACAACTCTGATTGTTTGCTCCAGAGTTTGCTCCTAGTTCAAGAGTGGCTAGGTCATTCAGTCCTAGAAAGAATGATTGTTTGCTCCTAGTTCAAGAGTGGCTAGCTCATTCAGTCCTAGAAAGAAAATGGACTAAGGAGCATTTAGTTGGTTGCTTGGGATCAGTATTAGCAAAAGAAAAATATGGAAAATAAAAAAATAATATTTGTATGTATGAGTAAAAATATACACCGACAAGAGCATTGTATGTATTTGCAGGTATGAAAAAAAAGGATAAAAACAATTTTAAAGATTTGAATATTGAATTTACCTTTGAAACAAAACAAATAGGTATGAAAAAAGAATAAAAAGAATTTTCAATATTTGAATACTGAGTTTATTTTTGAAACAAAAAAAAATAGGAAACAAATACTTAGTTATGGAATTAGTTCTACTAGCACATTCAGATTCAAAACATTATGATTCACACACATGGTTAACAAAACTCTCCTACTACACATGTTGGTACCTTGGAAACCTTCATAGAAGAGAGATGAATTCAGTCGTAAAAGCGAGCTTCCTTAATGTCCTACAACTCGTAGTCCAAACTGCTCTCCTGGTCAATTTAGGCGTAAAAGCGTGAGCCTTTGTTGCGTATCTAGGAAAAGGCATTGAATCTTCCCCGTGTTGGACACACCTTCTAAACCTGACGAGCTCTATTGAAAATTGAGAGGTGTAATAATTAATATCAAACTTCACAACAATGAGATCATAGAAGAAATTATTGAAAATAATTAAGCAAATGATAATGTTTATTCATTTCCTTGGTGAACTTGGAATGTCTTAGTTTTCTCTTGACCTTGTGTACTAATAATATCTTTTGAATCCACCTATTTTTCTTAGGGAAATGGGGTATCTCGCACCAACGTGGATTCATTCACTATAACATAATGAATAGTGAAAGAAAAAACAATGTCACAAACTAGGTCGTTTTCTATCCATATGTAAAACATACAACCTAGGATTGAAAACAACAAATATATGTAAATTACCTACGGAAACCCCGGAATCGCATCACCACGTGTGTCACAAAACTAAAGAACCAGGAGAAAACCATTGAGTAGCTAGGTGTCTTTATTAATGTCGTCCTGTGCCATTTCAAGGGAGGATTTGGATACTTTTCCCACGCAAGAATGGTAGTTCAAGACAGCACCAATATTCACCACATTGTCATTCTCGGTTGCACCACATAATTTCCCAGTATTGCAGAATAAAACGTAGAAAATCATCGAAACTTCCATCACCTCTATTAGAAAATGAGAAAGCACGCAGAGCTTGCACAGGAATAACACGAATCTGTTTTGTATTACAATATCTTAAGAAATCAATACATATATATAGCAGCAGAGCAGGTTAAACAGATTCCGATATAACGGATCTGAACCGCTTTGTAACAACATACATTCAATTTTTCCATTATTCTCTAACACTCCCCTTTAATGGAGAAATGGATTTTCTAACACACCTTTAATGCTTACATTACAACACTTGAACTTTTATCTGTTTGTCTGATCTGGTCTTCCTCAGCACTGAAACTTACTCTGCAATCATCCGGTTTCCACTCTTTCTTCTCCACACATTCGAGCTACCCACTTACACATTTAAAGTCAAAATGCTTCTGACCATCTTTGGGACTCTTTGTGAAACCGATGCTTCTCGACCTCCCGAAGGATAGTCTCGACACTGAACCATTTTATTGATACACTTCCATCTGTGAAATTCCCCCGAAAAGCAAATTTCAACAGTTATATAGGACAGCGATCTAAGTACGAAATGTTTTCAGCAATCAGTTAAACAATTGACCTTTCTACACACATATAATATATCTAACATACATAAACAAAACAACTAATTTCACACAAATATGAAAAATATATCCTGCAGCTCTACTCAATGCAACAACCAACGATGACTCCCGAGTTGAGTCTCTTCTTCCGTCAAAACTTTCCTTCCATATATTAACCAGATGCAACAAAGGAGAATCTGGGCACATGATAATATGGTAGGAATGGCAGTAAAAATTGGCCACAAATTTGCATGAAGAAATTATCATCGTCCTTCTGTGAATTGCATTGCCCACACAGAACCCTGGCGCCATCGATTCATCACTGGCCATGTGTTTCTTTCCCGATCTCGTGAAGAGCCATAGTTTGAAGATCTATGGCGAATAGCTCAATGCTCTATTCTCCAAGATCTTGGGCAACGATTTTATTCTATTGGATCTCCTCTTCTGGCGAATAGACCCTCTCACAACACCCTTCCCAAATCCTTCTGATTAGCTGCCAATTAATGCGACCTCCTCCAGCCACAACTACGAACATATGCGACCTTCTCCACGCAGCAAATCAACAAGGCTGATTGAACGGATCTCCACAGCGATTTGCACAGCAGGACGGACGACTTCTTCACAGCGATTCATGGATGCAGCAGCAGAGCGGTGGTTCCTTCTACTCCGCCTCTTCTCCAACGTGATTTCCTCTTGTTCTGATAGTGATACTCTTACAAATTTCTTAACCAGTAAACCAATTCACACAGACACACAAAACAACACTCACAGCTAATCTACTCTCACACTGTTAATTTACTCTCCTACA
>SNQJ01S0221759.1:0-15011 GCA_010110895.2 Picea sitchensis
AGCATAGACTTCTTTTTCCATGATATCATATTTCATCTATGCATCTCTCAATGCCCTACTAAAAAAGGAAATGGGATGTTCAAACCCTTCATCGCTCTTTTGCAACAAAACGACTGCCACTATGTCAAATGAAGCAAAGGAGAAAATCATAAAATATTTGGAGTAATCAAGATTGATGAGTTCAGGTTCTTCGGTCACAGACTACTTTATTTGATCGAAGGAATTACGAGATCCAACAGTCCATTTTATTTTTCTTCCTTTCCTCAACTTGACTGTAATGTCCTTCACAAATTCGGCAAAATTAGAAACAAACCTTCTCAGGAAATTAATCTTCCCCAAGAAAGACTGAACTTCTTTCATGGATCTAGGAAGTGATAAGGTTTGAATGGATTCCACCCTGTTGGGATCAATCCTTACTCCCTCGGCTAATACTATGTGCCCCAATAATTTTCCCTCCTTCATAGAGAACAATGACTTTTTCGGATTCAGGGAGAGACCATATTTTCTGCATTTTTGGAAGACCTTTCCCAGATGATGACAATGTTCTTTATCAGTGTTGGAGAAAACTGTAATGCCATCTAGATAAATGACTACAAATTTATCCCTTTCCCCAATGAAGGAAATGTACATAGCTCACAGGAAAGTTGATCTTACATTCATGATTCCAAAGGGAATCTTGGCATACATGAATGTACCCCATGGAGTGGTGAAAATTGTCTTCTCTCTGTCCTCAGGTAAGACAAAATTCTGATTGTAGCCATAAAATCCATCAATCATAGACATCCTAGATGCACCTGTTACCCTCTGTAATATGTGCTCCATCTTGGGCAAGGGGTAGTTTTCCTTCTTGGAGCTTATGTTTAGGTTTCTAAAATCAACACAAAGTCTAATTTCTCCACTCTTCTTTCTCACTAGGACCAAGTTAACCACCCATTCAGAATACCTTAAAGGAATGATAATCTGAGCATCCAAAATCTTCTTTACCTCTTTCTCCATGATAGACAACAACATGGGGTTGATCTACCTCAACTTCTGACTAAATGGTTTGGCCTCTTCCTTCAATGGGATATTATGCTCAATGATGCTTGTATCGTATGTTCTGAGATCTTCATATGTCAAAGAAATCACATCATCAAACTCCTTTAATAGCTCAGCATATTCTGCCCTTTGTTCCCTTGACAGGCTGCTTGACAATTTGACAAATTTTGGATCTTTCTTTGTACCAATGTTGCATTCAGTTACATCAGCATCATCAACCGATCCTTTAACTTTCACTGCCACATCACTTTTGTCAAATAGTATCTCCAAAGGAACTAGTCCCTTCATAATGTGATTTATAGGCAACTGAACAATATGGTGATTAGCGATTTTGTTCAGGAAAACATCAGCATGAGGATTACTTTCAAAATCCTGATCTTGATCAATATGTAGTGCAGAAAACTCATCAATATTCTAAAGGAATCTTTTGATCTCAAGATCATCCTAAAATACTTTCCAGTGCTTGACATTGTCAGGTACAGAGGGTCTATAATTTACTTCTACATCATAGTTGAGCTTTGGTGGAAAAGGGACTCTGAAATTGGTTGATGAAACAACCAGATAATCAACCATGATGTTTTCTTCTCTTGAAATAAATGAAATGTTGAAAGCTAGGGAAAAATTGTCAATAAGGTCCCACACTTCATTTCTATAATTTCTTAGCCTAGGGTGCTTAGCTTGGTAAAGATTTCTGACTTGATGGAAAATTAACTCAGCATCCCCGAATACTGATATTTCTTCAATTCCCATATCTTTTTCATCCCTCAAACCTAAGACGAGAGATTCATACCCTGCCACATTATTGGTAGCTTTGAATTCTAACTTGTAGGACATAGCTATAGTCTCTTGAGAAGGTGAAACAAGAACCACTCCATCACCAATACCTTCCTTAGAAGATGCTCCATCGAAGAACATTTTCCACACAGATGTGATAGGAGGGGAATTTTCACAAAAAGTAATAGGCCACTTTTTCATTTCCAGAGGAGGTTCAGGAGCATCGGTGAGTTGCAGTAAACTAGATCCCAAATCTATTTCAAGAGAAAAGATAGGATGGTTTGTGGGGTTTGCTTCATCACTAATAATGTAGGACAACTGATATTCCTTGTAAAGTATCCTATTCTCACCCCCAAACACCAGAATGGTAGCATAGGTGAGGTCCATCTGCAAAGTTCCCCCTAGTCTTTTTATCCAAGATCTAGACAGAAGCATCCTGAACTGAGGTGGAACGTCAGCTACCACGATGTCCATGATCATGCTTTTCATTGGCAGCTTGAACAGAGATATGACCAAGTCTTTGATAACCCCAAGGCACTTGAACTTCCTGGAGTCGAAAGAATACAGGTCGTGGTAGGATTTTGTAATCTCTAGACCGAGCTCTTTCATGACAATTAAGCATAATATTGTGAGATGCCCCTGAATCCATCAAACAATTATGCAACACCTTGTCATGTATGTACAGTGAAGTATAGAAGGGAGGGGATGAATCGTCTCTATCTTCTACCAAAGTACCTAGGATGACTACAGGCTTCTCATATTGTAGGTTTATTAAACCTATGGAATGATACGAAGGTTCGGGTTGCAACATTTTGGAGAGGCACATTTTGAAGTCTTCATTCTTGAATAGCTCTGAAATGGGTACAAGGATTCTAATCTTTTGTATTTCATGCTCAAAGATGAAAGAGGAGGGGGCATTTAGAATTTCTCTCACTTCTGGAATAGGACTTTTGACCACTGGTGGGGGGGTCCGTGCCTTCTTTTCCTTGCTTCGGTATGCAATATCTTAGCAGGTTTTTCTTCTCTTGTAGGCCGATAAGGGATGTCAGATTTCCCTTCTTTCTGTTTGGACCTTGGATTATATTTGTTTGGAGTGTGACTGGCCTCCTCCCCTTTACTCATCTCATTCAGTTGATTACTAATGAGGGCCTCTTCGTATGCAGACTAAGTCAAATGAGGGGACAAAGAGGTATCTCCAAGGCAATGGATCTCAGGATCAATATCTTCTTCCTCTTCATCTTCATCAGTAACTAGGTTATTTTGGAGAGGAGTTTGGATTTTCTGATCATCTTTGTCCCTGCTTCTCTGATCTCTTTGGATGGTCTGAGGGGAATTAGTAGGTCTTCTAAAGTGACCTCTGTTATCAGAATTTGGGGGATTCCTATAGCTCTTCTTTCCTTCCAATTCGACCCTTTCCATTCTAGAAGAAAGTGAATTTAGTAGCTTGGTTACTTCATCCATTTGATGGGGGGCAGCAAAAGAACTAGAAGTCAAACCTTTAGACCTACCTTTTCTTCTGTCTCTATCAACCTTACTCCTAAGCTTATCAACTGCCAATATATTAGATTCTACTTCAATGGTTGCATCTTGCATATGAACTAAGGAGGTAGCTCTTCTTTCTCTCAACAGGAGGCAAAAATTAGGGTCAAAATCATTAGCATAAGTCATCTTGGCAGAGGTTTCTATAGGTTTAACTTCAACGGGAATATTTTTATACATCTTATTAAATCTCTTTGAGAAGTCTGAAGAAGATTCTCGTTCTTCTCTCTTAAGTGCCCCAAATTTTGTAACATAATAAAGGAGATATTTTCTATTCCCCCAATTTCTTAAGAATGAATCATCCAGAGCAACAATCCCGTCAATAGATCCAGGAGGCAAGTCCTTAAACCAATCCCTAGAATAACCATCAAGGCTCTGTACAAAAACTCTCATCCACACATATTCATTTTTTATGGCCTGAATCTCTACAAATCTATAAAAGGATGCAAGGTGCTCTTCTGTAGTCACGTCTCCCTCTTCTGTGAACTGGGGCATGCGCTTAAGGTAGTATGTGGCTGGGAGAGCATTCATAGACTAAGGTAAAACCATAGGGGCATATCTAGCATCCAATATCTCAGCCATCCCGTTCCTAAGAGGATTAGCATATGGCATTTGGACATTAGCTGGAGGATATGGAGTTTGAATGGGCGAGACTGGTGTTGTGCTCCTAAGAGGATTAGCATATGGCATTTGGACATTAGCTGGAGGATATGGAGTTTGAATGGGCGAGACTGGTGTTGTGCTTCTAGGATAAAAGGGAAAAAGGCTACATTAGGAGATAAAGATGAGGGGGCTAGAGGTAACAGAGATTTCCCCTTTTGTAGCTGCAACAACTCTAATAGGAGGAGGAGTAAGAAAGCCTTCTAAGGTCAAACCTCTCTCCTTCCACTTCACAACTTCAGGGGAAACAAGGGTGCCGAATATTTCTCCTTCCAAACCAAGAATAGGAGGGGAGAAATCGACATGAAAACTCTCAAAACTTAAATTTGTTGAAACTCCAACAGTTTGTATGATAGGAGAATTAGAAACAATTACTGGAGTGGGTAAGGGGGATTATGCAAATTATCATAAAAACTTGGTAGAGTAGTAGAGGTATCTTTTTTAGTGATCTTTCCCTTCATGATAATTTCCCATAATGTACCTTCAGACGTTGCTAGAGGTAGTAGTGAAGTGGAGCTTGTGTGTCTACCTTTAGGACATAATCAAAATGGAGTCTCCATACATGAGTCGCTTAGGTGGTGGTCGCACTCAATGGTACCGATGTCCATGCACCTTCAGAATCAATAGCTCAAGTTTCATTATACCGTGGAAATGTCTTCAATTCATTCCTCTAAAACAACGCAAAAATTTTAGCACCGTAAGTCACCTTTTGATTGTGCTAGGTAAGCCCAAGACCCATCAGCTTTATATGTCACAATGAATGATTTTAAAGGGGCTCGAATGGGCACAAAATGATAATATCATTTTAACTCAAAATATTGGACCAGCATGCACTCTCTCTAAATGAGGTCTTGATTTAAATTTAGTCGGTAAGTTGTAGTAAGGGTGACTTTTATTGAATAAATCGGTAAATGCTGACATAACTAATCTCCCTAGATTCACCTGGATTTAGAACAAAACATGATAGGACATGGCTTCCCCTAGGCTCTAATCATCAACTTTACTACCAAACAAAAGACAATAGACATACCTTTAAATGTCGCTCTTTATGTCTTTGTTGTTCCTCGTTCACTACGGTGCTCTTGTGATACCGATCCCTAAGGGAATACAAACCAACCAAATTGAAAGCATATAGAGTATATTCAATGATGACCTATGCATATGATCAAGGAATTATGCATTAAAAGAAAATTCTATGGAAAGAAACATGCCATTGCATCATCATATTAAATAATAGTGTAAGAGAGATTACAAACTGTAGATGCCTTGATGTCGTAAGGGTCCTCCCAACAGTTCCTTGCTTCCTGCACACTTTTGATCCAAGAGTTATGAGACTATAGATCTAACATCTATCTTGACAAAAGAAAGATCAAAGCCACTCTAACCAAGCTAATAATTCCAAATAACCAACTCAATCAAGTTTAATCCCAAGCCAAGCTCCAAAACCAACTAACTTTCTCTATGATAACTCCTCTCCTTTTATAAGTCAAGAGGATAAGGTGAGGAGTAAGTCAGATGATCCCACTAAATCATGAAAGCGCAGTAAGATCCAAAACATTTGGAGGCCACCTCACTATAGAAGCTTCTCTTTCTAGAACCATTGAGAAAATGCTTATTTTCCCATAATGGAAGGTCGTCATGACCGCTATAGCGCCAGCCCTACGTGAAATTTCACACCTCTAGCTATAGTGCAACCCATCGAATCAAGCATTTCTCGCGACTCTAGCTGGTGCACCTACTGTAAACCCTCCAAAATAGGGTTTTACAGAGGAAAACACAAATTCTTCTCTCAAAGAAAGTTCTTCTCCCTTCTTTCTTTTAGGAATTCAAAAGCACCGACCTTTCCTATTAAGGAAACATATAGGTTTACATCATTAATCTAGTCATAAGGGTGATGAAAATAATGTGTAACAGAGATCCCCCAAAGTACGCGAAGTTAGAACTAAGTGATAGCTGATATACTTTGTCGGTGTGTATAGGGAATCAAGGAATACCACAATGAACCGGCCAACAAACAAGGAAATACAAGACAATAATATATCATCACTAAGGTAGGCATTCCCATACCTATAATACAAATGACTCAAATGATAAATGCCGACATGCAAAGATCCATGTCAAGTAAGACAAGCCATGACCACCAAACATACATCGCGGGATCCATGTTACCATATGATCAAATTTGAACATAGCCACCAAAAATACACCATGGATCTATGTGTTAAAGACTCAAATTTGAACATAGCCACGACATACAATGTGGATCTATGCAACAATACAAACTAAATATACTCCAACGCTACCTGAATCTGTCAGAAAATCTGTATCTCATCTCCACCACTTATAGTATCGAATCACCATGTGAATAGATGTCTTGATCTCTAACATGGTAGAAACCACTTTATTACTAGTCATTAGTGTATATTGTTAACAAGCGAGGGAAATCACCATTACTATCAATGACCCCAAGGTACTCTAGTACAAACCAATGAATGTGAATCAATGTTCTCGTCGAACATTCAATGGAATCTATTGATTAGGGGTCAATAATGAAAGCCCACCGCCGTAGAACCAAGGTACCAATTAGTTTCTGGCACATGACATAATGAGTTGAAGTCGACAGAAAAAAGACTCATTGGCTGTGAGGGCTCAATTTATCCCCCATCAATGACATGAAACAAGTAACAAGATTTGATGTAGATCGAGTAACAAGTGATTCAGATCGACTCAGGGATGGCCGATGCAATAGAAGGCTTAAAGACTATAGACATGGCCGACACAACAGAAGGATTTTCGGGTTGAACTTCTCTTTGAACATATTGATGACACGAAAACTGTCTTGGAAACACTGACTCAACAACAGGGATCATAGCCCGCAGGGGTCTAGACCGATTGGCAAGTGTCGTGTAAATGGAAGGAACTATGTAAAATGGGGTCTCAAGGTCGATTCTCACCCCGATTTACTTGGAGGGCGTGCTTGCGGGCTGTGCGTTTCTCCCTAGGGGTTATAAGGCAGCCGACAGGATTCGACCCCATGTCACGCGAGTACGATACTGCCATTGTTACCGATTCCCCTAGTATAAAAAAATTAAAAAAAATAAAAATAAAAAAACAACAGGGATCATAGACCAATTTGTAATCTTATAAAGGAGTATGATTAAGAGACAAGTGGATTTTCCAACCTAAACACAAGGAGAGTGAAAGGGTGTCATGTTCAAAAGTGACTCTTCCATGGAATACAAGTTTAGACACATTTATTTCCCAATTTTTCCCCCACCATTTCTGGTGAGTACCTCTTTATTTTTACACAAGCTTGAGGAGGATAACATATGCTTGGACTGTAAGCTCATCCTTCAGATGAGTCCTTCGAAGTATTTTTAACGAACCTAAGGAAGGAGTGGTGCGGTCCCATATGGGCCTTTCGATGTTTGTTTTACGAGTTCAAAGAAAGAAAACTCAAGGGTTTTTCATGTTTAGAGACTCTAAAAAACACTTAAAGAGGACTCCGTAAGTTCCTTTTTCGTAAGTAGTCTGATGGGACCAAAAAAGAGATAAACTATCACTCAACAGACGTTTTCTTCAAATGCTTTAACGAGCGTGAAAAGAATAAGGTCACTCGACAATCTTTTCATGTTTTAGAGAGTCTAAAAAGAGCTTAAAGGGAACTCCAGGGGGTTCCTTTTTCGTATAACCTTTACGAGTCCGAAAAAGTGATAAAAGTATACTCGGTTACATTCTCATTTATTTACGAGCATGAGAAAGAACAAAGACTGAGCTCGATAACTTATTCTCATGTATTTACGAGCATGAGAAAGAACAAAGACTAAGCTCGGGATTGTTTTCATTTTACGCAAGCTTTAAAAAAAAAAAACCCTGCTTGGGATAGATTTTATTTTTACACAAGATTAGAAACTAAACTAAATTATGCTTGGACCTGGTTTCATTTTTACACAAGATCAAACCAGAGGAAACTATGCTTGAGGCAGGTGGTTTCATTTTTACACAAGCTTGAACCATAGAAAACTATGCTTGGACTTCCCAACGAATAACACAGGGATGGTGGGTACTTAGCCCCTAGCTTAAGAAACTAGTGGCTATACTTCAACATGAAGTCCAGAGGCTGAAAGTATTGCCCCCAAAGCTTCGTTTCATCCAATGACACGGGTGGATGAAATGAAACTTCAAATACTAGACGAAGGACTTGACTCAAACAGAGAGGGGGAACAAATCTATTTCATTTTTTAACAAGCTTTCCACAGAGAAGAAAAACTATGCTCGAGAATCTTCTTGATCATGGCTTCCAAGAGGACAATGCTTTGGAAGGACACTATGTCAAGGAACAAAACTCAGTCATGGCTTCCAAGAGATCTTCATTTGACGGAAGAAACACACTCTGGAAGGAACACATGTTGAGGGTCGTGAGAGGGGTAAGGAGGTCAGGCTCCAATAGCCCTACTGAATACTTCACCATGTCAACTACAG
This sequence comes from Picea sitchensis, assembly GCA_010110895.2. Classification (NCBI taxonomy): domain Eukaryota; kingdom Viridiplantae; phylum Streptophyta; class Pinopsida; order Pinales; family Pinaceae; genus Picea; species Picea sitchensis. Next base: position 8,494 of record SNQJ01S0221759.1, read on the forward strand.
GATCCAAGTCATTTTCATCGGTAGTGGAAGGCATGGGAGACAACGCCACATAATTTACCTATGGAAGGGGTGATACCATCTGCATATAAGAACCGTTAAGGGAGGTAATCCAATCAGGATCGATGAATGAAAGTTGATCAATAGTCACAATTCTTCCATCATGCGGGAAAGATATCACACGAAAAAGAGTGGACATGATAGCTTTCATGGCATAGACATAACCTCGCCCAAGGATTAAAGTGAAATCCAAGGGGTCTTGGACTACCATGACATCAATAAAGACAATTTTCCCTCCCAAAGTTATAGGAAACTGAGGAAGGGTCCCTAAAGGTTGACTGGTTCTTCTGTTAAAAGCTAACAGATTCTGTGTAACTAGTGTAAGTTGAGAACAACCCAAAGCTTGCCAAGAAAAAGAGGACAAAATACTAATGGACGCACCTTCATCTATCAACGTCTGAGGAACATCCTGACCACAAACCTGTACTGTAATCTGGAAAGGAATGTGAGAGGGAAGACGAGGTCCAGTTAGCACACCCCAATCAAAAGGGATGGTCTCATTACTTGGAGGAGGTTCCACAGGAGAAGGAGGAATGCCCCTCAGCACGGTAGATTTTGTATCAACAAGAAAAACGTGGGCAGTATCAAGTTTACTCTCGAGTGGGAGAGTAGGATCTACTGATAATGACATCAAATCGACCACTTGGGTTTCACTCTCTAACGGGAGAGTGGGATTGACCGAAGATGGGATCGAATCAGCCACTTGGGTTTCACTCTCTAATGGGAGAGTGGGATCGACTGAGGATGGGATCGGATCGACCACTTGGTCAACTGGTTCAACTAAGGAGGTGACCATATTGACCACTTGATCAACCAGACTGATCAACGGAGGAACTGGGTTGACCATTCCATCAACTACAGGTGGGTTGAGAGAAAGTTTGCAATAAGCAGTTGGAAGTTGAGGTTGTGAAACAGTCATGTCTTCCAGGAATTTCGAGGCTTCATCCATACGAGGACAAAGGTGAGTTTGATGACTCCCTCCACATAACCTACAAGGAAACTTGACTCGACTTTTCTTCTTCCCAAGGGTATTTTGACTATTTGACGGGAGGTCATCAGCATGTTGTTCAGAGGCTGATGACATGGGTTGGCGAGGGTGTGTAGACCATGCTTTTATAACCTTGGATAGACTAGGGAAATCCTTAAGAAGATGGCTACCCTTGCAAAGCCTGCAGGGGTACTTGGGCTTACGGGTTGTTTGGGTGATCTTGACATCATCAACACTCCCAACACGATTAATAGTAACTGGTTGTTTTTCAACATGTCTGGCAATGGTTGGAAGTTTGGATCCTTTCTTATTTTTATTCTTCTTAGTCTTCGGTTTCTTCTTCTTCTTAGCCACCGGGTTTCTAGCTTTAGAGCTTTCACTTGGTGAAGAAGATGAAATGGAAGAAGACCTTGCAAGGGAAGAAGGTGAAGAATATCTTATTGGTGAAGAAGGTGAAGGATCAACACGAGGTTGATATCCTTGGGGGGAAGTGCTTACGACCGAAGCACCAACGACATTCAGGATTACCTGAGTGGAAAACAACCATAGCGGTAATCCAATTGTGAGACCTGGAAGGCTCAAAGTAGCGATGTGAGGAGGACCAATGTTCCCATAAGAAGGAAAAACAAAAGTTTCCCCTGGAACATGGGTTCCTTCATTGGTTGTTCTGGGAACGGATGCCATTAAATAAAGATCCAACATAGAGTTTGTTAGGGAGAACAAACAACACACGCTAAAAATCTAGTAAGCAAGCAAGCAAGCAAAACCTTCTCACAATGAGCACACTAGTTGGTGATGAAATCCAACATCACAGGAACAAAGTAAAAAGGGGCTGAGAGAGAGTGGGTGGAAAAGTTACATTGACGACCTGCTTAATGGACTTACACCCTTGTGAAAAATCCCACACATAATCGTGGGTATATCCTCTAAGGAGCCTGAGTGAGATTGGCCAACATCGATTCCAGGTACCGTGAAGACTTGCCCCTCCACAGTCACCTTTTGTAAAGACCCTAAAGAGATAGGCCACTAAGGTTACCAATCACTACAGTGATGCCTGGGGAAACAGTTGACAGTCCGATCCATGCTCTAGGGCAGGCTATCTAGCCTGAAATCAACTTGAAAGGCTTCCACTCATAATTTTGGGTATACCTTCAAGCGACCCCCATAATACGCACAATCTCTACACCAAGACCAACAAAACAGGGTGAGTAACTCTGCCAGTCTCAATGCAACCTCGTGATTGACCCTTGTGTTAGAAGGGCTTCCCAGGACAAAATGTAATATGTGGATTTCACCGCTCCCTAACTCAAGATTCTATGTTTTTTTGCAGCTTTGGAAAGTTATCTTTCACACCTATTCCAAAGCCCTACAACTAATCTAATGTAGGTTTGCTACTAGAAAATATAAAAATTTCTAATCAGTTTTTATAAGCACTTTATTTTATGGTTGTTGCTACTCAAAAGGAAAATGGCGTGGACAAAATGGTGTTTTGACCGACTCAAAAGTTATGAAAAGAGATGAAGATGCAATCTTTTCATTTTGATGAAAGCTATGCTATGAGATAGAGAAAACATTTATCATTCCCAAATGAAAAATGTCCCAAAATTGATTAAACTCATCAATATCAAGATTTTCAAGAAATGAGACAAATAGACTGTACACCAATACACGATTCACGCCCCCCCGACTTATGTCTTTTTTGTTCCTATTTCGCTTTGGTGCTCTTGTGATACTGATCTTGCAGTGATAGACAAACCAACCAAATTGAAAGCAGAGAGAGTATATTCAATGACAAACTATGCATATGATCAAGGAATTATGCAATAAAATAAGAAAATTCTATGGGAAAGAAACATGCCACTGTATTATATTAAATAATAGGAAGAGAGATTACAACCAGATGCCTTAATGTCGTAAGGTTCCTCCCAACAATTCTTTCCTTCCCACACACTTGTGATCCAAGAATTCTGAGACTATAGATCTGACATCTATATTGACAAAAGGAAAGCTCAAAGATGCTCTAACCAAGCTAATAATTCCAATCCAAATCCAACTCAATCAAGTTTAATCCCAAGCCAAGCTCCAAAACCAACTAACTTTCTCCATGCAAGATCCTCTCCTTTTATAAGCTAAAGAGGATAAGGTGAGGAGGTTAGGATGATCCCATTAAATCATTTAAGCGAGTAAGATCCAAACCATTCGGAGGCCACCTCACCACAGAAGCTTCTCCTTCTAGAACTATCGAGAAAATGCTTATTTTTCCCACGTATGAAGGCCGTCGTGACCTAGCTATAGTGCAGCCTGTGGAAATTCCATGCCCTAGCTATAGTGCAGCCTGCGGAAATCAGGCATTTCCACACCCTAGCTATGGTGTAGCCCGCGGAAATCCTCCAAAATAGGGTTTTTACATAGGAAAACACAACTTCTTCTCTCAGGAAAAGTTCTTCTCCCTTATTTCTTTAGTAATTCAGGCCACTAACCCTTCTGAAGGCAACATATAGGTTTACATCATTAGCGGTCATAAGGGTGACGAAAATAATGTGTAACAGTGAGGAGGAGGAAGAAATTGAGGAGAAAATGAAATGTCTACTTTAGAAAACATGCCTTCCAATAGCCTAAGGAGGAAAAACTCAAAAAACAAGATCTTCTTGGATTCGGAGTTCAAGAGACTGAAAATTCTATAACCGGGCTATAATCTAACATCCATTACACTCAGTCATAAACATCCATGTGAATCCTTCAATCATGAAAATTCAGTATCAAAGACAATAAAGCATGGAAATAGGAAGATGACTTTCATTAAACCAGAAGTATCAGATTGAATTACATAACCATATAATAGGCGTTCTTTATAAAAATATTTACAATGCAGGAGCGTAGCTCGACCATAGACCATAACAAAATAAAAAAACTGACTACATATACTCAGAACAACTCGCCACTATAATCAAATCTTTGAGTCGACGAGCTCCCTGTCAGACTGAACATGCACACGATCTTTTAGTATACTGTCAATGCAATCTTTTGCCATATTTCCCATGCAATTCACTGTCAGACATGATATTGGACAGTTTGCCAGTCCTTTTCGAGCTTTCCATTTATAGGGGGGAGATGATGTTTCAACCATCTTCCTTGACTTAATTTAATTGTCCACATCAAGACGAGGATGAGGCCTCAGTCAACTCAGCACTTTTAACATGCGGCGGCCTCTCCCTTCTCTTTGGCCATCTGGATCTGTGTCGACTGTTGACGAGGATCTGGCGCAAATGTCATGAAAGTTGATTGGACGGGTAATTTTCTAAGGGAAACAAAAACCCCCCTTTACAAAGATGTGTGATAACATATTGAAACTTGTAATATATATCCCATTGCGTGGCAAGATATTTTATGCATGTCTATAGGAAGAAAAGAGAAAATAAGAGAAAATAAATACATTTAAATTCGAGGAGTCGAGCTTCATTTAAATTTCATTGTCTCATCGACTCTTTTTCTTTTTAATGATGGTTTGTACGGTTGTTACATGATGAACTGTTAGCATTAAAACTTGGTCATTGCATACTTTGAAAGAAGTGTGAAGGTGGTAGGCACAACAAACAATAAATAAGAATTGGAGATTTCGTGAACCTGCCAACTCGAGGATCCACGAAAGAGATTCCATGAAATGGGAAAGTATGGAAAGCGGTCAGACGGGCTTCAAAATTAGGGTGACAATGGTTCCCTAGGAGACGTGACTTCCCGAGGGTCAAATTGTATGTCTCGAAACTTGAGTGCAAAATGTGTACCATAGAAGAGGGGATGATATGGGATTCTGACAGTCAATTTGTATATGGAAGAAGTGTGGGAGATATCCTCGAGCCTTTTTCTCATTAATTACATGTTTAGGGTTCATGCATGTTGTAACACACCCGACCACCTAGAGGTCAGACTATGCCACTTAAAAAAGATGCAACACACCCAACCACCCATGGGCTAGGCACACTGCAGTCCCAAGACTCAGTTCTTTGATCTCGAAATCCAAGATAAAGGGTTTCTCAACAATTTTAGGAGCATGCACACCACATGCATAACACAAGATCCATGCCATAGAATAAAAGAGATAAACATCGTGTCATGCACAACAAATAACCAACAGATAGGCACATTAGAATACATATCTTAGAGATAATTAAATACACAGCGGAATACATTAAACAGAAAACACAAAGAGAACTTATCTTTGCAAGTAAACATTCACCAATTGGTTGTAGACAAAGGACGTTCCTCCCAACCATAAATGTTGTTGTTCATTTACTCTCAACAGCAGGTCACCTCTGACCCAGGGCTATGAATCCACAAGGACGGGTCCTTGGCCAATTCTAAATACACAGTAGTTGGCTAAGTAGCTCTTAGGTTTCCCAACTTCACAACAATCCTAATTTCCATCTCTCTTTCCCCCTCAATCTGCACAACCCCAAGAAATGAACACCTTTCTCTGTCATATAGTCCCTGAGGCTATTCCATTTCTCTCTAGGGCTCCAGTGCTATTGGTCAGGAAATCCCCCTACTGAAAATTCTAAGGACTCTCAGCTGTGGACAGTTCCATCTGAACTACCATCAAGTTCATGCACACAGGCATCCATTCCCTCCAGGAATGATTAGTAAATCATTACATACATTCAACGATGGCTCTCATCTTCCTGCCATTTGTTTCCATGCTAAGCCCAAGAGAACATGAACTAGCAGTAGTGAGTGAAGAGGAAGAAGAATGAGTGAACCGGTGAGAAGAGGATGAACCAAGGGAAGAACGACCCTAAAACAACCCCCAAGGGATGTTTAAATAATTACATGAATACAAGAGCCACATGGCCTCCCTCCCAAGAATCTCATGTAACCCGCTCTTCTCCATAAAATCAATTATGGGTAAATAAAATAATAATAACAAGACTTATCCCCTCAATCCCTCTCTCTCGTGGAATCATAGTGTTACACATAAAAAATACTCACTTTGATAGTGTCTCAAGTGTCATCATTACAAAGGTCGCAAGTGTCGCAAGTGTCAAGGAAGAATACTGCCATGATGCCTATGTCGTGCCTATAACGACATGAGAAGGACACTTAAAACACCTCAAACATTTGATTTGGAAGAGGAGAAATGAGTCAGCAGGCTCATGAACCTTTTGCCATCTGAAAACACTCAAAAACTAAGCTTTTGAAGAGGAGCGCTCCCCTATACCTCTTTTGGGAGTGTTGGCGCTCCCCGTTACACTGTCTGGGAGCATTATAAAGATCCTTTGGCCCTTTTGAGGGAGCGTTGATGTCTTTAGGAGCACTGGCACCCCCCTTAAGCCAACTGGGGAGCGTTGTAGCGCTTTGATGGCCCTTTTGAGGGAGCACTACCTATTTTGGGCAGTAGTTAAGTTGTTGAGATGAATGGGGGAAGGATCCTTTCATTCTTAGAAGGCAGTTGAGCTCGAATCCCTAGTCCAGCCATGAT
>SNQJ01S0221760.1:0-14862 GCA_010110895.2 Picea sitchensis
CCTTCTCCATCTCCTGCTCCTTCTCCATCTCCTGCTGAAACGCCTAGTCTTCCACCACCTCCTGCTGAAACGCCTAGTCCTCCGCCCAAGCCCAAACCGGCACCGGCACCGGCATCGAATAACATGGGTAACCACTCAAAAAGGTCTTCAAACAAAATACCCATAATTTTAGGTGCCCTTGGCGGCCTGCTTGTGGTGTTCCTGGCGGCCTGCTTGTGCTTTGCAACTCGAAGGAGACTGAAGCCGGCCTCATCTGGAAGGCGAGATGTCGAATTCTGTGCAAATACTGGTAAGCCCGTACGACTATCACCTAGGCATTTTTTTTGCTACAATCGTTTTTAACAGAATGCTTAAATTATGCCGGTTTTGGTATCCTGGCCGCTAGAACAGTCTGCTCTGTTTCATTATTCTTGAAACCTAATTGTCTTTTTCACAAAAAAAAATACAAAAAATATTCAAGAGATTGTCTACCAAAAGATTGTGAGAGCCAACCATATATACCCTACCCCCTCTGGATTTGACTGGTAAAGCCTATACATACTCTACTTGTGAGAGCCAACCATAGATACCCTACCCCCTCTGGATTTGACTGGTAAAGCCTATACATACTCTACTTGTGAGAGCCAACCATACATACCCTACCCCCTCTGGATTTGACTGGTAAAGCCTATACATACTCTACCCCCTCTGGATTTGAACTTGTGACCTTTTAAGAGGAAACACATGTTCTTAACCATTAGACCCACTCTGATTGTATAATTTACCTTAAAAAATTTAATCCCTTTCAATACTCGATAAATGAAAGTTTAATATAAATTTACCCAAACCTATATCAGTGAACACATAGCTACACTATTGGATTTTGCAAAGCTATCTTTTTAGTTGGATATTTTTTTTAATTATTAATATAGATCAAACTTGTTAATTTATTTCCCATCTAAAACAAATATAAAATCATATACATATGAAAAAATATATATATATCATCAAATAATCTCCACTTAACTGTTAAATCAATTTTTTCAACTTTACTTACAATCATCAAATAGTTTCCTTCTTCTTAGTTCAATTCATTTTTCACTTTAAAATATGTTAAATACTTTGCTTTCCTTTTCTGTTCTTTCCACTTTAAAATGTTGTAAATACTTTGCTTTTTGCTTACCATCATCAAATAATTCTCGTCTTCCTCGTTCAATTCATTTTTCACTTTAAAATGTGTAAAATACTTTACTTTCCTTTTCTGTTTTTTTCCAGACATTTGAAAAAATAACTTGCCCACCTTAAAAATATTTATTTAAATTTACAAAGTTGTTAATTTCACTACATTTTTATTTTTCTTCTTCAAACTCTTTTACTAGTTTCAGTACTGATATCATTTCTGCTTTATATCATATTAAAAATTATGATGGTTCTCATACTTTATATCATATTAAAAAATTATATATATATATATATATATTTTTAATCATGACAGTTTTATTTACATTATTTATTTTGTTAAATATTTTTATATTTGTATTTAATATTATAATATAAAAGATATTCTTCAGGTTAATACTCTACACAATACTCGTAACATGTTCTCATGATTTTTTTTAGGGAACTACTTCAGATGGAAGAGAAATAGCAATAAAGAAATTGTCCTTCGAATCTATGCGAGGAAACAAAGAATTTCTGAATGAAGTTAAGCTTGTAGTCAAAATACAGCATCGAAATCTTGTGAACCTACTTGGCTGTTGCGTAAAGGGATCAAAGAGATTGCTTGTTTACGCATACTTGGCAAATAAAAGCCTTGATCACATCTTTTCAGTGAGTCACTTCCATTGGCATATAGATAATAATCTTCAAACAAAGAATTTCTGAATGAAGTTAAGCCTGTAGCCAAAATACAGCATCGAAATCTTGTGAACCTACTTGGCTGTTGCGTAAAGGGATCAGAGAGATTGCTTGTTTACTAATACTGAGCAAATAAAAGCCTTGATCACATCTTTTCAGTGAGTCACTTCCATTGGCATATAGATAATAATCTTCAAACGCGTACTTTCAAGATAATTTCAAACATGTACTTAATGTTTGGTTATCATAATACTTGATACAGACCCAAAAAAAACCGCAAACACTTGGATTGGCAGAAGCGATACAACATCATACTCGGAGTGGCTCGCGGGCTTGTCTACTTCATGAGGATTCTCAAATCCGAATTATTCATCGAGATATTAAAGTAAGCAACATTTTATTGGACGAACAACTGAATCCCAAGATCGCAGATTTCGGCCTGGCAAGAATTTTTCCACAAGATGAAACTCATGTTCATACCAGAGTTGCTGGAACTTAGTAAGTTTTTTAAAACATAACTATTTCATATTTGATTGATTTATTGATTTTAGTGACGTCTATTGAGCTGAACAGTATAAGGGAAAGGGATTAAGAGAATAACAGTTTTAACTCATTTTTACACTCTTTTCAATGTCGTCTTAACACTCTTTTCAATGTCGGTTGCTGTGAATCTTGATTAGAAGACTAGCAATCTGGTTGATCTTATCAGACCTTTAAGTTGATTTCATACTGACTGCAGATATCCTCGCAGGCTGCACATTCCATGACAAAGTGCTCCGTCTCCACCATGCCATAGCAATAATATGCCAGTTCTCTCCTCCCAAATTTTCTTGGGTACCCTCCACCTACCAGTCTCACATCTAAAGTGATGTGAACCCTCACCTGTGCAACTAACAATCTTGTTTTTTTTTTAATAGCTGCTCCTGAATATATTTTCTCACTATGATCACAATTTGAGTTAAATTCCTTGATATAGTATGCTTTTTTAGGTCCACTATGATCGGTCCACATTACAGTCCTAAATTTTTCCTTCACTAAATTTTTTTATTTCTTCCTTGATATTAGGATATTCATACAGCTTAATATTCCACTTACTTCCACTTTTTATTTTGCCTCCAACGGAAAAATCACTGTTTTAGCTCCAACGGAAAAATCCCTGTTTTAGCTAAAATAATTTACAATGGAGAATTTGATTTGATTTCTATAACTTATGGCTCCTATCTTAGGATTACTCCTTTGCTCTCTTAACGCCTAATTCGACCGTTACACACATTACTCCATACTCCTGATATGATATTTCATCTGTGCGTCGGGGGAATTTACATCCTGGGTTGAGTTTCAATTTGTAAAATTGGGAGGACTTCGGTGTTTTATGGAGGATCTTAAAACTTTTTCTCTTCCAAACGAAAACTTAAACTCCGAAGGGAAATTCAAAGGTGTTTCCTCACCCCACTTAAAAGATTTGATTTGAACAAAGCACCTGTGGACACTGAAATAGCCAAATATCCAACGACACCAGCAATAACCTCGTTAACCCTTAAGCAAGTTGAGGACATTCTAATTACATGGATGGAAATCTGGATTGCACAACATTTACTTACACTGAATTGCAGAACTGTTTCTTCAAATTGATTGTTTCCTGTGGCTATCCCCCTTATCTTCATCTGCATCAGCAAAATAAAATTTGAATCCTGAAAATACTCTCTTCACCAAAGATATAATACTCTCTTGTTCATAATACAATCAAGCAAATGCGCCATTTAATAGGTAAACTTGTTGGGGCATCGAATGGGTGACATTTGCACTGGTTAACTAGCATCTGCCTGATGCTGATATGGAGCTCGCCCAATACTTTCTGCAGCATCACTCTGTTCCCTAGTGTCCTCTAGAGTTCGCATGCAACCGTACTAGCATTAAAATTTGACCAAAAGTGTGGTGTTCTTTCTTATTTGAAACAGAGTATTCAAAGCAAATGTGGTGTTTTTTCTTATTTGAAACAGAGTATTCAAAGCACAATAGACAGAATTATCTGAAACAGAATATTCAAAACAAAATATACTATCATAAGCCTACCTAAAACGAATAAACAAAACAAGATAGAAGAAAATGTAGTTGGGAAAAGACAAATAAATAGAACAAGCTAGAAGAAAATGTACTTGGAAAAAAAAAAAAATACATAAAATCAAAACTGGAAATAATAGAAGTAAGTAAACTTTTTATTGAAATTCAGAAATGGATGAAATGTTCATTTGTTTTTTCAAGGAGGAAACCTGCAACATCAGCAGAGCTTTAAATACAATAATCTTCACTTCACAGCTGGTTACATAGCTTTTAATACTATATACAATTTCTAATTGACCAAAACCTCCACAATACAGTGGATCTCCATGAATTAAGCCTAACTAATAAACCTTTTTTTAATGAACCCCTACATTTATTGATGTTACACTCTATTACTATTACTTAGTGGAGCCTTATTTAATAAAAATGGCTTTCAAAATTAACAATCTATTTTGTTAACTAAAAAAAATTAAAGTAAAACCTTAATGAAAAACTTCTATTACCTAGTGCAACCTTATTTAATAAAAATACCTTTCAAAACATTAAATAACAATCTATTCTACTAACTAGAAAAGTTAAAGTAAGACCTCAATAAAAAGCCTTTTATAAAGGATATTGAAAACACCTCATTTCCCATGAACTATGCCTAAATCACCGGAGTAGCATTGAGACTTGAGCAAAAGTTTTTTGAAAAGGCCTCCTGATGAATTATGCATGAATCTGGAGTAACATTACAGGCTTTGTTGTTCATAGATAGTAAGTATGTGTTAAAAGGAGGGAATTGAAAGGAAAGAATTAAATCTCTAGGTTAAATCATAAGTTTCTGGTTAGCTGGTTTGTGAGTTACTAACACTAGTTTAAAGTGTATAGTGACAACCCCTATATTGGTTTGTGAGTTGTTAAGACTAACCTAAAGTTTATAGTGACAATACTTAAATTGAATCATAGAAAACTTCAAATAAAGAAGTTATTCCTATAAACATAAATATCACTTTGTATATTCATTTTGTCTATTTTTTAATGTTGTAGGTTAAAAGTTTTAAGAAATGAGAGATTTTTAGGGGACATTTGCCTAAAATTTTGTGAGAAATTGTTAGTTTTGTAGATTTGAGTGGTTATTTCTGTATAATCCAAGTGTCTCAGAAGTTTTACAACATGCTATATTCATTTCTGCATTTAAAAATAGATTTTGAATAACAAAAAATGAGTGAAAATTTGTATCACCGAAATCCGACCAAAAAAATCATTTCGTAAAACAACTAAACAACCTTTTTTAACCATTTCAAGCTGAAAAGTAACTGTAAATAGGGGATTTAAGTGCCCCTTATCCTCGTGTACAGCCAAGACTGCCGTGGGATAACTGGCACTCTAAGGGCTTCGCCTTTGACATTTTTTTTTGGGGACAGAACTCCCTTGGGAATCCATGGACTGCAGTCCAATCACTCTTAAAACTATAATCTCAATAATTGAAAACTGTAATTTTTGTATTTCCCGGATCTCTGAATTGACTTAGAATTTCAATTTCGAAATTGCAATCTTGCAATCTGAACAGAGATTAATGATCACCAGAGTCGGATTCAACATTTAATAGTTTACCAGAATCCTTGGGAGGTCACCAGAAAATAAAGCTTTTTGTGTGGGCCAGTAAAACTGTCGAGGACCACCAATATCTTATACTTTTTCACAGCAAAGCATACTCGAGTCTTAACTTTTCGCTTATGTAATTTGATTATGCAGCGGGTATATGGCACCAGAATATGCTATGCAAGGCCATCTATCTGTTAAGGCCGATGTATATAGTTTTGGTGTTCTTATTCTGGAGATTTTGAGTGGAAGAAAGAACATGGACCTGAATTTATCACATGAAACGCATAGCCTTTTAGCATGGGTAAGATGGTGTTTCCAGTTTATTTTGCAATAATTCAGCCTAAAGCAACAGGCCGACATTTCATTTATCAAATTGATGATCTCTTGGGATTATGCTGCAGGTATGGGAATCATACAAACGTGGAAACGTTGCTGAGATTATTGATCCAGCAATCTTTGAAACTTGCGATCAGGGTCAAGCGTTGAGATGCATTTATGTTGGTCTTTTGTGTACCGAAGAGGACACATCACTTCGTCCATCAATGTCTACAGTGAGTGTGATGCTTTCAACGAATTCTGTGACAGTGCCGGATCCCACAAAGCCGGCTTTTGTGAAAGTTCCCCGGGAAACCATGCCCGGACATCCTTACCCCCTGCAAAATAGAAATGATTATGGCTTGTCATTGGCTTCCTCTTCTGCAACCACATCTTCTAACGTATCATCATCTGCTCCATCCTCCACTCCCCAGGTCACTCCGTCTAACGCTGATGCTTCCATTACTGTTTTTGGCACGTAGATAAGCAACAGTTCAGCATTTCCATAACTCAAATATTATATTTATGTATTGGAAGATTATATTTATATTTTCTTTTATGATGTTACAAGTGTGTTTTAAGACTTAATGGTTAAAAATATGTGTATTTTTCTAAAAAATTATACATTATACCTCTTCTCTAAATATAACAATTAAATCTTATATAACAAATTTTATATACTAATTTAATGTATAATAATAATCTATTTTTAAGGTCACGGCCAAGCCAACACACTAAATTGGTGTATGAGACCCCTTGTAAATAATCTATTTTTAAAATCACGGCCAAGCCAACACACCAAATTGGTGTATGAGACCCCTTATTTGTTTATAAATTCAACTAAAGTTTTAAAATTAAACTATTATTATCTTTTAATACTGTATCTTTGATACACTAAATTTTAGAGATTATGAAAATTTTTACCATATAATATTGCATTAAAAAATAAGAAAAGATTACTCATAGTAGTTTATTTATCTTTTTGATTTTTTCAATAAAAAGTGGATAAAAAATGAAGTTAATATTAATTCATTATTTACTCGAATGGGCAGCCATCCATTTATACCACCCAGCATTCGGTTCGAGGTTCATTCCTTCACATCATGTTATGATGTTGTATCCATCAATTGAAGTAATGGTGTCATCCAACACCATTACTGCTACTCATTCTCAGTGCAAGTCCGCACACTCAGCATTAACCATGGGTGAGTCCAGATTTGGGGGGTTTAATTGTTCTTGGTTGCATTGGGTCTACCCTATTGTCACTCCCTTTGCTCTCTGTTTCCCTCGCCAAAACTTTCACATGCACTTGCATCCCTTATCTCTATAATCTTAGTCACCACTTGCATTTAGACCACCTCTTCTCATATCTTACCTTGGTCTTGACCCCCCTGCTGTCATGCCTCATGGTGGTCACAGGCAACGAGGAAGAAGTTGTAGAGGGGGAGCCGTAGAATGCCATACACACTCCATTGTTGCACCCATTGTTGAGGCCTACGAAGCCCACACTCCACCTCAGATTCGAGTTGAACTAGATCTTGCAGAAGCCGACGCTAGGGTGCTTTGTCGCTTTGTTGACCATGCAACAGTAGATAAGGAAATTGGTCAATGGATACTGGACACTGGCTCATACAAGGAACGCGCCACCCTTTACACCAGGACAGTTGACCTGTACCGGCTCTTAAAGACAATGATGGGGAAGGTCCTGGTAGAGCAGAATGCAGCCAACGAGGAAATCTTCCTCCAATTGGATGAAATACAGATGGAGATTCTTGGCCTTGGCAGGAAGATGGACCACTTGCTCAACTCCAACTGCGATGAAGCTAGATTGAGCCATGGCCATGCAAATGCAGCTGTTGGAGCTCCACCTGGTTAACCCTCTTAAAAGTCTTTAGTTTTTTATGTTCTGATTTTGGTTTTTCCATCTCAAATGGTGCCTCAACATTTATGATAGTAGCAATAGTTTTAGGGATCAATGGTGCAATAACAATGACAATTTACAACAAATCTTATTTTGTAAAGGGTTTACACTTATGCTTTAAAAAATTTTAAACTCTTTTGGAACTCTCCACTACTATTAGCAGTGACTCATCGAGTTTGAATTTATGAAACACCTGATCAACCACAATCTCTATATAACTATTTTATTTAACAATAATAAACACTGCGAAAAAAATAATTTAAAAAAAATAATATTAATTCATTATTACAATGATAACAAATTTCTACTTAATTAGTGTTGAGAACTTAACAAAATAATCTTAATGAACATATTTTACCATAGCCACAAATTCATTATTAAACAACATGAATTGAGAATAATTGCTCCCCTTTGTTCCCTTTGTAATGGTCTAATCTTGTAGGTGTTCAAAATGTGTGTTGAAGTGTATGTTGTTATTTTTCAATGGTAAATCAATATTTTCAATGCTACCAAATTGATTGGAATGTTCTTAGAATTTTCATGTTAACCTACATTGCCATTTTGAGGATTTTTGTGGTTTTCATTTAACCAATTAATATGTTATGAATTGAGTCCCATTTCCGTGAATAATGATTTTTGTGGTTTTCATTTAACCAATTAAAGTGGTTATGCTATCAATTGAGTCCCATTTCCGTGAATAATGATCAAGTGGGCTTTTCAATCACTATTATTTGAATCACCATTTTAAAAGGTTACAAAGTAATTCAGTTCTATTAAAACACTCACCGTTATTTTTATATGTAACAGTAAAATAATTTCATTACAAATATATACTATTTATTAGGTTTAATTTATATAAAATTTATAATAATAATAATTTATTTTTAAGGTCACAGCCAAGCCAACACACTAAATTGGTGTATGAGATACCTTTGTTTGTGGGATCCCTCTCCGCCCAACGATTTGAGTGGTAAAGTCTACCAAGGTATACATACCCTACCCCCCTCTGGATACATACCCTACCCCCCTCTGGATTTGAACCTGTGACCTCTTAAGAGGAAACACATGTTCTTAACCATTAGGCCCACTTGGGCTGTATATAGTAGAAAATATATATTATAAATATTATTTTTTAATGTTTAAAGTTTTTTTAAATAAAATTGTCAATAAATTGTGTAAATAATTTGAAATTTGAAATTGTATTTAATGTTTTTATTATATATATAGTTAGAATTGATAAATTATATATCTTTTATGTATGTAATTTTTTTTTAGAAGTGTAGAATTATTTTATGGAGGTGATTATTAATTTGGTCTAAATCATATTAATAATCTCTCATTTTTTCAAATAGATCTTATTATAGATTTTCTAATACTTTTTGAGTTTTCAAATGGTTAATGTTTTGTCACACAAATTTATCTCTTCAATAATTCTTTTTACTTCATTTTATTTCGTCATCTTCATGATACCAATTCTTATATCCATATTTTATATTTTATGTCCATATTTTATATCGTTATTAAATATGTCATAAATTGACACAAGGCTTACCCTGTAATCAAATACACATATTTTTGCTAACATGATAAAGTAAACAATTATCATTTTTCCAAGATTCTTTTGAGACACATCCATAGAAAAAAAAAAAACCTATTGTTTGCACCAACCTTCCAAAGAGGAACTAATTCTTGATTTCCAACTTCACAATTGAATTCAACTACATTTGTTTCACATAGAATAAAGAGCTTTCCATGACATACATACATTTTCTTTCTACTTATAAGAAGGAACCACCTCCAATTTTTCATAATTAAATGTGATGGTTATATCCTCATCCCAAGTGCCTATCACCATTGCCTTTGCCTTGTTTACATCGTGTTCATTCATTTTACAATAGCTATGAATTTTTTTGAGGGTAGTTCGTGATGTCTGTGGAGACTATCGTTAAATCTCTTTTGTCAACAACAATATCAAAACATTTTTTATTATATACACTACCCACTTATGTCTTTGGAGAAACAATCCTCTAGCTTATCTAGAAATAAGATAAGTAATGTTGATGAAAGGAGACACCCTGGTTGAATACCAATATTACTATTTATTTTGACTTTCTTGTTTCTTAAATCATTTATGGACCGTACTGCTAGCTATGTATGAACCTTTTCATATAAGAGGAAAGTTACTTCTATACACTCAATTATAATTCTTATTTTTTTAATTATTTCACACATTTTTATTTAAGGGACAATATTCAAATCTTTAACAAAATACACAATGTACACATTACTAACATTACATCTACCTACAATTTGAGCAATATATTTAAGAGTTATCATATGACAAATGGTCAATACACCTATTTACTTATCTTTATCTCTAGAACGGTGCCAAATAACTTTTCAAAATAATTACTAACCAAAATTGTCTATGTAGTTTTTCACATTATTATATTACCACCTTCACCACCTTTGTGAACAATTATGATCTTATTATAAACCTACCAATCTAAAGTAAACCTATAACATACTAACCAATTAAATACATATTCTTAAGAAGTTCATGCAATAGTAATCCTCACCATTTTAACATTTCAAATTTCAAATCATAATTTTAAAGTACCTTTCCATTAACGAGATGTTTATATCTAATTTTGTATCATCTTCTAAAATAAGTTCCTTTCTATTCATAGAAAAAGCTATGCTACATTCATTTCCATCAAATAAATTATAAACTTCACTTACATAAAATAAACCTTTCTTTCTTCTTCAAGAAAAAATATTTTTTTATATTAATTCATCCAAAATTCTTCCTCAATTATATATAAAAAATAATAATTTTTTATATTCATTCATCCAAAAGGCTAGCTCATTTAAGTTTACACTTAATAGTCTTTATGAGATAATTTTCACTTCATATCATACCGTCCATGGCGAAACCTTTTAATGGGTAATTTTCACTTGACATCATCTCATCCATGGAGAAACTTTTTAATGGATTTTCTTTTGCTATCATAAAAAAAATGCAATAAAGTCATTTTGAATTTTATCTTATTCATTGAAATAGTTGCATTGTGTGATATACATCTCTGTTCGTTTTCTTTCTAGTAGTTAGTCTTTGTATAAGATTTATAGTTGCTAACTTTTTAGTCTCATCTTTCACCATGTTGTTAAGAAAGAAGATGATGGACATACTAAAAGATTTTAAGTGAATTACTATCTAATGAATATTCCAAAAAGATCTCTAACCCAACACCTCATAATAATGGACACTTTTAAACAATCATTGAACTATAATGGACACTTTTAAACAATCATTGAACTCAATTATAAAAGTTTTTGGGTTTAAATGTAAATTCATTGTTACATCTACTACAATATCATTAGAAATGTTTATAGTCAAACTTAAATAAATGTCATTAAAGTTAACACAATGACATCCAAATACTTAATGACAATAAAAAAAAATATTTAGAACCTTCGGTCAATTTCCATTTACCATGTCTTTCATTGGTTGTCCATCTAATTTAGTAAACTTCACTGATCCAATTTTTTATATGTATGCTATATGGAACAACTCTAACCACGTGATCTTCAACTTCGGTGGCTTCTTTAAATATCTAATATCATAGAGCAACACCAATGATCCAAGTTCCAATGTCTTACTTCTAATATTTATGTCATACCATGCCTTTTGTCCGCCCTTCTCAACTATTTGATTAAATCCTACAATAAGTCGATGTTCCTCTAGCTCCATCAACTCATTCAACCATTCTTTCCAAAGAATGGTCATATGCCATATTTGTAGCAAGTGTGATCCGAAGGTCGGGGACTACAAATTCCATTGGCATTATTGCTTCTTTCCCATATACTAGCTGGAACAATGTATGTTTTGTCAGGCTATTACAAGTTGTTCTATAGGCCCATAGGACTGTAGGAATTCTTTCATCCCAATCGTCTCTCTCAACATTACAGATCTTAGTTAGTCTTGCATGCTCCAGGATCTTATTAAACAACTCTAGAATCCCATTAGCTTGAGGATGATATGGAGTACTTTCCCGATGATGTATCATAAATTCTTGATTCAAGGATTTAATAGTAGAATTGATCAAATGTGTAGATTGATCACTCATTAAAACACTTGGGTAATCGAATCTCATCACAATATTTTCGAAAATAAATCATGTAGCATTGTGTAGAGGTGCAATCTTTCACATGTGTAGTCTCTTCCTAGTGCATCAAGTACTTAATTGTCACGATAATGTATAAAAGTAAAACTATCACTCATACTTGCTTTATGAACTTATTTGACCCCCAGAAGCTAGGCCAGCGAGTCTAGGTTAACTCATCTCCTCCTAGCAAGTATAGGTTAGCCCATTATCTAAACACCATGAGTATAGGTTATCTCATGTGCTCGCTTTATTCACTGACTTAATTGATGGTGTCCTCTGGAGGTAGGGCCTAACATGTCTCTTAATGTCAAAATGACATCCATCTCCTCCTAACTAATCTCCTCCTAGAAAGTATAGGTTAGCCCATTATCTAAACACCATGAGTATAGGTTATCTCATGTGCTCACTTTATTCACTAACTTAATTGATGGTGTCCTCCGGAGGCAGGGCCTGACATGTCTCTTAATGTCAAAATGACATCCATGAAATAAATATTTGATAGAATTGTAAGATACAATGATCATGAAAAAGTCCACAATACATAATAATAATTTTTACCATATTGATTATGGTTGATTGTGTTCATTACATTGACCATAACTGATGATATTCATTATATTAACCATATTGGCCATGGGTAACCAAGTTGACAATTATCAACCATGTCTAATGTTGACAATGTGTTGGTTGGAGTACTTGTTCAATGCTTTTGATATTCAGAGGATTCTATAAGATCCTAAGACACTTATTTTCAATATTTGATGATGGTTAAGGCCTCACAAACCATCCATGCTCCCATGTGGTGGCATGTGGTGGTATGAGGACATGTTCATGGTGCTTGAACCTAAGAAACTATGTTTAGGGCCCAATATTGTTGTTTACCTACCTCAACCAGTGCCGGATCCCACAAAGCCGACTTTTGTGAAAGTTCCCCGGGAAACCATGCCCGAACATCCTTACCCCCTGCAAAATGGAAATGATTATGGCTTGTCACTGGCTTCCTCTTTTGCAACCACATCTTCTTCCGTATCATCATCTGCTCCATCCTCCACTCCCCAGGTCACTCCATCTAACGCCGATGCTTCCATTACTGCTTTTGGCACACAGATAAGAAACAGTTCTGCATTTCCATAACTCAAATATTATATTTATGTATTGGAAGATTATATTTATATTTTATTTTATGATGTTACAGTGTTTTAAAATTTAATGGTTAAGAGTATGTGTGTTTTTCTAAAAGATTATATATTATACATCTTCTCTAAATATAATAATTAAATCTCTTTACTAAAAGATCTTTTCTACTACAAACAAAAACAATTTTATATACGAATTTAATGTATAAACTCAACTATAACTTTAAAATTAGATTATTATTATCTTTTAGTAATGTATCTTTGATACACTAAATTATAGAGATTATGAAAAATTTTACCATATAATATTATATTAAAAAACAAGTAAAGATTACTGGTAGTAGTTTATTTATCTTTTTGAATTTTCCAATAAAAAATGGATAAAAAATGAAGTTATTATTAATTCATTATTTACTCGAATGGGCAGCCATCCCACCCATCCCATCCACTTGACAACATCATAAGCAAGAGGACCTTGATGGAGGACAGGACATCACCCACACGTTAGCATGACCGCCAAACATTTATACCAGCAAGCATTCGGTTCGAGGTTCATTCCTTCACATCATGTTATGATGTTGTATCCATCGATTGTAGTAATGGTGTCATCCAACACCATTACTGCTACTCATTCTCACTTGTAGTAATGGTGTCATCCAACACCATTACTGCTACTCATTCCCACTGCAAGTCTGTGCACTCAGCATTAACCATGGGTGAGTCCAGATTTGGGAGGTTTTATTATTCTTGGTTGCATTGGGTCTACCCTATTGTCACTCCCTTTGCTCTCTGTTTCCCTCGTCGGAACTCTCACATGTGCTTGCATCCCTTATCTCTGTAATCTTAGTCACCGCTTGCATTTAGACCACCTCTTCTCATATCTTACCTTGGTCTCGACCCCCCTGCTGACATGCCTCATGGTGGTCATAGGCAACGAGGAAGAAGTTGCAAAGGGGGAGTCGTAGAACACCTTACACACTCCATTGTTGCACCCATTGCTGAGGCCTACGAAGCTCACACTCCACCTCAGATTCGAGTTGAACTAGATCTTGCAGAAGCCGACGCTAGGGTGCTTTGTCGCTTCGTTGACCATGCAACAGTAGACAAGGAAATTGGTCAATGGATACTGGACACTGGCTCATACAAGGAACGTGCCACCCTTTACACCAAGACAGTCGACCTGTACTGGCTCTTAAAGACAATGATGGGGAAGGTCCTGGTAGAGAAGAACGAAGCCGACGAGGAAATCTTCCTCCAATTGGATGAAATACAGATGTAGATTCTTGGCCTTGGCAGGAAGAGGGACCGCTTGCTCAACTCCAACTCCGATGAAGCTAGAATGAGCCATGACCACACAAATGTAGCTGCTGGAGCTCCACCTGGTTAGCCCTCTTAAAAATCTTTAGTTTTTTATGTTCTGATTTTGGTTTTTCCATCTCAAATGGTGCCTCAACATTTATGATAGTAGCAATAGTTTTAGGGATCAATGGTGCAATAACAATGACAATTTACAACAAATCTTATTTTGTAAAGGGTTTACACTTATGCTTTAAAAAATTTTAAACTCTTCTGGAACTCTCCACTACTATTAGCAGTGACTCATCGAGTTTGAGTTTCCAAAACACCTGACGAACCACAATCTCTATATAACTATTTTATTTAACAGTAATAAAAATTGCGAAAAAAATAATTAAAAAAAATAATATTAATTCATTATTACAATGATAACAAATTTCTACTTAATTAGTGTTGAGAACTTAACAAAATAATCTTAATGAACATATTTTACCATAGCCACAAATTCATTATTAAACAACATGAATTGAGAATAATTGCT
>SNQJ01S0221761.1:0-15011 GCA_010110895.2 Picea sitchensis
AAACATGGAAAATTGGATGTACACATGAAGATTGAGGAAATTTTAATTTTTAATCCATATTTCCAATCCTTTGCAAAACCTTATAGGGGGCATAATATTTGGGTGCCAATTTATTGTCATTATTTTGTTGCTTGAGGGACATATTTTTATATGGTTGTAGCCTTATAAATACCCAATCCCCCACTTGAAATTCCCTTTCACTGTGATGTTGATCAACTTGTTGTTTCATCCTATTTTGTTCCATAACCAAGTTGTCCTTCAATAGTTTGAGAACCTCATGTTGGTGTCCTATGTGCTCCTCCACTTCTTGGACATTTGTAGTCCCTTTCAAGGGTGATGTGATGGATGGAGGATGATATCCATAAAGTGCCAGAAATGGGGACATTATTTATGAAGTATGGAAGGATGTGTTGTACCACCATTCCGCCAAGGCCAACCACTCAAACTATTGTGTCTGTTTATTAGATGCAAATCAATGAAGATGTCCTTCTATACATTTATTCACAATCTTAGTTTTCCCATCAGATTGAGGATGGTAAGATGATTTGTGATCCAATTGAGTAGCTAAACACGAAAATAATTCAGTCCAAAAATTTCAAGTGAAAATTGGATCTCTGTCACTTACAATAATATTGGGGACTCCATGTAGCTTTTGAATTGTGTCCATGAATGTTGCGGCTACTATACTTGGTTTAAAATGATGAAAAAGATAAAAACAAATGGGTCTACTTTGTCAGTAAATCCACTACTACCATGATGACAATCTTTCCTTTAGATCTGGGTAAACTTGTAATAAAATCCATTGAAACTTCTTCCCAACATTGACTTGGTATAGATAATGGTTGTAGGAGACCTGGCATCTTGATCATCTCTCCCTTATTCTGTTGGTAGACCACACATTCAGACAAAAACTTTTGAACATCAATTTTAAGACCTTCCCATAAACAATCCTTCTTGATCTCGTGGTATGTTTTCAAGAATCCTAAATGTCCTCCTATAGTAGAAGTGTACAATTCCAGAAGGACCTTATGCTTGAGCTAGGAATTGTTACATAAATATAAGCAATCATGATACCATAGCAAGTCATTATTCCATACAAAATTATCTAATGAATTAGGGTCCTTTTTTCATTTTTGAATGATCTTGCATACCTATTGATCATGCTTTCATTCCATCCTTGCTTCTTCCACCCAATCAGATTGCAGAATAGAAATAACACATAGTGAACCATCTGTTTCTTCTTCTTTCCTTGAAAGGGAATCTGCCACAACATTATGTTTTCCTTTTTTGTAGATAATTTCAAAGTCATAACCTAACATATTTGTAATCCACTTTTGTTTCTCTTCTGAAGATAATTGTTTCTCCAAGAAGTACTTCAAACTATCATGATCAATTTTTAATTTGAAGTGTCTTCCTATTAGGTAAGGCCACCATTTCTTAATTGCATGTAGTATGACCAAAATTTTGTTTTCATAAATGGGCTTGAGTAAGATTTTTCCTTTAAGTTGGATGCTTTCAAAGGAAAGAGGCCTTCCTTCTTGCATTAAAATTGCACCAATGACATGGCATGATGAATCACACTCCAATAAATGTTTTTTTGAAGTCAAGTGTGGCCAGGAGATGAGTTTTACACATAGCCTCCATAAGTTATTCAAAATATTTGGTTGTTTCTTGAGTCCAACAAAATTCTTCGTTCTTTAATAATGTTGTTAGAGGTTCTGCTATTTGATCATATTTTTTGACAAAATTGCGATAATAGCTTGTCAATCCTAAGAATCCTCTAAGTTTCTTCAAGGTTTTGGGAATTGGTCATTCCCTCGTAGCTTTAATTTTGTTAGGGTCCACTTTTACACCTTCATGAGATACAATATGACCCAAATATTCCACTTCTTGAACCCAAAGGAACAATTGGAAGGATTTTCATAAAGTTGTTTCTCTTTCATTAGTTGTAATACTCTGTCAACATGTTGAACATGCTCTTCCCAAGATTTGTTGTAGATTTATGTCATTAAAAAATAATAACACAAATTTTCTAAGGAGGGGCTTGAAAATAGGATTCATCAAGATTTGAAATGTTGAAGGTGCATTAGTAATTCCAAATGGCATAACCAAAAACTCATAATGAACTTCATGTGTTATAAAAGTTGTTTTGGGGATGTCTTCCTACCTCATTCTCATTTTATGATATCTCGAATAAAGATCCAATTTAATAAATAATTTTTTTCAATGAAATTCATGTAATAATTCATCAATGACAGGAATAAGAAGCTTATCTTTGATGGTCATTTTTTTTTTGTTTTCTAAAATATGGACATATATACCATGAACCATCCTTTTTTATAACCATCACCATTGGTGAATAGAAAGAACTTTGGCTAGGTTGAATGATTTCGACCTCTAACATTTCTTGGATCATTGCTCAATCTCATTCTTATGTGCATATGGATACATGTAAGGCCTAATGTTAGGTGTTACACTTCCTAGTTACAAGTGAATAACATGGCCATGATATCGAGTAGGTAGAAGACCCTTAGGCATTTCTCCAAATACCTTGGAATAATTGTTGATAGTTATTTGGATATCCAATGGAGCAGAGGATATAGATGTTTGAATATCTAGTGAACACATTAATTATTCCATTACGCCATGATGTCCCTTTTTCAGTAATTATGTCATGCTATTAGAGATTATCACCTTAGAGGGTTTACCTTGGACAATTTTCTTAGCTTTTGACAAAAATATCATGAAAAGATATCAAAGATTAAGAGCCATTGTTTCCAATCATTGTAACAATTGGACCCCCAATACAACATCAAAACCACCCATTTGGATGGCAATCATGGGGCTATCCAAAACATACTCCCCCATATTGAGCTTAATAATATGGCACTTCCCAAAACAATTTATAGTACCTCCATTTGCAATCATTACTTGAAACTTTGGTGTTGGAAATACAAAGAAATTAACATCTTTTGCTAATTTGTAATTGATAAAGTTATGGGTACTACCAAAATAAATCAACACTATTACATTTTTCTTTTTGATGTATCCTTGTATCTTGAGGGTTTGTAGAGTACTAATGTCAGCCAATGCATGACACAATATCATTGGAGTAGTATATTCTATATCTATATCTTGTGATGGTTCAAATTTTTGATCATCTTCCTCTTCACAATCTATGTAGAATAATTTATTCTCACTGCATTTATGCTCCTTACTGTACTTGCTATCACAATTGAAGCATAGTCCCTTTACTCCTTTTTCATCCATTTGTTGTGGTGTCAACCTTGTTGGTTGAGGTATGGTTGTCGTATCAACCCTGAAACAATATTTGCTTCCTACGTATACTCCAATGGTAGGCTTGTGTGTAGCTTTATTCCTGGCTTGGATATAATGAGAAAATTGCATAAATTCCATAATATTTGCAGGATGTCTTAGGAAAATATCATGTTTAATTTATTCTTTTAATCCAGCCATGTAAGATTCCAAAAAATTTTCATCACTTATGTCATACACCCTTGTGGCCAATATTTGAAATTCTGAATTATAATATCCAATATCACCCGAGTGCTCAATTCTCGTCAATTGAATGAAGTAGTCATGTTCCCTGTTGGTCCTAAGGAATGCACCTGACTGCTAAAGGCAAAAGATAGGCAACCTATCAATTTTGGAATGATTATTCCTTAATAAGTTGGTTTTGTTGGTAAGCTTAAGGACATGTTTTCAAAGATGGTGCTCTGGTAGGGCAGGACACACAGTGTAAAAGTAGGTTCTCCTTTGCTAATGGTATGGGTGTTAAATTAAAAATGAGGGTATGAGAATACAAACACAAACAACGAAAAAAAGTAATGCAATGAATCACTTGCTTTGTGAAAACTAAGACTTAAAATAATATATCAAGACTTAGACAAATATCTAGATGCAAATCATTCAACAAGTTGAAAAATAGTGGATCTTTCACTGAACAATAGTTGTATAACAAGTTGCATAATCAACAAGAGATAAACTAAGACAATAGCTGAAAGAATAAGGAAATAGACATTGCACACATCACAAAATCTGCATTCAAGACAAGAATAAACACATAAATATTTGAGTAAAGAACACAATTGTCATCAACATATTTTCACTAGGTAGAGCACTTTACAATTAACTGAGCAGGCCCAATCCTTCCGTTGCTTCTACTTTCCTTCCAAAAACTCCCCACCCTTAAAACATACAAAGAATTCATATTTAACAGAGTTGCATAGGTTATCGTCCATTCAGGACTAAGACCTAACTCTAGATAACCCATTGTAGAACAAACTATCAATTTAACTAAAACATTGCATGAAGTACAACATGTACACATCACACTAGACTTAACCAACAAAAGTGGTTCTTATCACACACAGAAGACCACTTTTAAAATATAATCTAAGAAAATGTTGGAATCGATCAGCTAAAACTACTATTGTCTCTGAGACAGAACTGATGCATGCATTGGATGAACTGAGTTGGAATAAATAGACTCGGAGTGGAAGACGTGAGTGACGTGTTGAGCATTGGTGTGCCTGCGAGCTATCTGAGTCCACTGGAGATGACTGGTTGTGTTGACCCCACTAACTTCCATATGTAACTGGTTATGAACAGGCGGATGTGGAGGTGGGCATATAGGTGGCAGGTGGTGAGAGGTGATACGAGGGAGGTATCGAGAGTGTGGAGTATAGGTGGATGAACAGTGGAGTGTGAGTGGGGGCCAAGTGTCAGATGGTGAGAGGAGAGGTAGTAGTGAGTGGAGGTGAGTGGAGGATAGATGGCGCACGGTGGGAGGGGCGGTATCGGGAGGAAATCCAACATGATTTTGGAGGAGGAGGGGGGGTAGGCGGTAAGTAGTTTGGAGAGGGGGGGGTCTAAAATCTTGAGGAGCCATCACGTTAGGTAGGGCCCGCAGTGGGGAAACCGCTATTCCAAAGACCCCTCCCCTGTTAAAGGTAGAACAATCGGGGGGGGGGTCTGAAATGCAATGAGGACCATTGATCTGGAGATGGAATATGCCATCGACGGATATAAGTAGGGGCCTTAGGTGCTCCATGAAAAAATGTCATATCTTCATGATTTTTACCTGAACGCCACGAAACCATTGATCTGGAGATGGAGGCCAGATCTTCACCATTAAATATCGATCCTGTCACTCTGTGCATTCCGAGCCCAAATGGCATGCTCTGATTAGCTTCCATTTTTATGGAAGATTACTGCGTTGTCCACTAGATTCGTCAATCCCGGTCGTCTCCTACACACAGAAAGACTAAGGTGGACCTGTTGTATGCTCTGTTAGTGATAACTTATGATGACAAGTATTCCAATTTCAAACCAGAACATGTGATCCTCATTCAAGAAATAAAAATCGAGGGTACAAAATGCAAAGTCATACAGGGGCCATGAAAATGAAAATGGGGGACATGCTAAACAAGCAACAACAAACTCAACATTGATGGATGGATAGGGTGAAAGAGAAAAAGGGTTAGGGTGCAAATCTAGGTAACAACATTGGCTCCAAATAGGGATATCTCATCCCTATGAGGTGCTGAGAACTGTAGATCGATGCCTTAGGATTAAACAACTTCTCTTACCTTCCATTACTTGCATATGTTTCTGTCTACCAACCCTGTGTATCTACTACTATGCCTCAACCATGCATTTTATTGAACTGAAAACTGAAACTACACCCCATTGACTTTGTTGGGATATGGAGTCCTTATTCACACACAACTAAGTAATCAAATGAAAAAACAAAAGGAAAGCATCTATGGTATAAGAGGACTTTCATTCATCCTTAAACAAAATAGTGTTTCAGGAAGCGCCCATTTATCAGGCCTCCAAAGATCTTTGTATCATCTAGATTGTACAGGATAAATGTGTTGTTGTCCAGAACTTCAACCACCTTAAAGGGGCCAAACTAGAGGTTGTCAAACTTACCATGCTTGTACTTGTCATCCCTTCTGGCATCCCACCTCAAGACCAGGTCACCTTTCTGAAAAATCTCCTTCTTGGTTTTCTTGTCAAAGGATGATTTGATCTTGCTCTAGCATGCTTCAATCCTCTGATCCAATGCTTATCTTCTTTGCTGAACTTATATAATCTGGAAGATTCTCGTTTGGATATCATTGGGCTCCTCAATTTATTCCTGTAATAATTTTAGGACTGGTATACCAAGATGAGTGGGAAAAAAAACATTTATGCCCAAAGTAATATGGAATGGTGAGGTTCCCAAAGACCTCTTGGTGTTGATTTTGTTAGCCCACAAAGAATACTTGAGTTTAGAGTCCCAGGATTTCTTGTTTCGAGTCAACAAATTTTTGATAATCCTGATGAGAGTTTTATTTGATGACTCTGCTAGGTCGTTTCCCTGAGGGTAATATGGTGTGGAATGTGTCAAGGAAATGTTACAATTGCCATAGAAGTCAATCGTGTCTTTGGACTTGAATGCTTGGGAATTGTCTGTTACTAGCTTGCTAGGGAAACCAAATCTGGAAAAAATATTAGTTTCTAGGAAATTCATGATTACCTTGTCAGTGGCATTCCTAGTGGGCACCGTCTCAATCCACTTGGTGAAGTAATCGGTGGCAGTGAGGATACACTTGTGTTGTCCACTAGAGGGTGGATTTATCTCTCTTATGAAGTTTAAACCCCATTTTTGAAATGGACCACTAGAAATGATAGGTTTTAGGGGTAGTGATAGTAACTTTTGTTTCCCTGCAAAAATATGACATTCATTGCAGACCTTGACAACAAAAAATACATCATAGAAAAGGGTGGTCCAATAGTACCATGCCCTTAGGATATTGAGAGATGTGGCCTTCCAATGTTGGTGTCCTCCACATACCCCTATATGCATTTCTGATGTGACTTGTTTGGACTCATTTTCATTAAGGCATTTTAACAAGATGCCAGCAGGATCTCTCCAATACAAGTTCTGGTCTGAGATGTAGAATTTGATAGATTTCAACATGAGAGACTTGACCTTTGTCTTTTTCACATCTGGTGGACATTCAAAATGCTGTAGAAAATGGATGATGTTTGTATACCAAGGTGAAGAGGAGTATTTTTCAAATACCTGTAAGCTATCTTGTCCAGGTTGTATGATGGGTACATCTGATTGGGTGAAGATTTGATGCAATTCTAGCACCTTACATTTTGATTCTGATAGCAATTTGGCCAATCCTTGCCCCTTGATCATCTTGGTGGGATTTATGTGCAGGTCATACTCCAATAGTTTGACAATCCATTTTCCTATTTTTCCCTCACTCTCTGGCTGGACCAAAATCTCTTTGACATTGCTGCTAGGAACAAAGGTTGTTATGATAGACTGTAGCACATAAACATTGAAGGCTTTGAGTGCTTTCACCGGTGCATAAGCTTGTTTCTCTAATATATCATACTTCAGCTCAACATCTTGGAGGGATATGCTAAAAAATGTTATGGTTTGTTCATGCCCTTCTTCATTCTTCTACAGTAGCACAACAACGATGGTATCCTCTGAGGCAAAGGAGAAGATGGTGAAATCTTTGGTATAGTCAGGGTTGGCTAATACAAGAGATTTAACTAAATCCTTCTTGATTGTTTGAAATTTTTATTTTTCCTCCAAGTACCATTTTATCACAACATATTTATTCAACATGTTAGTAATAGGCTTCAGAATTTCAACAAAATTTGGCACAAAATGTCTGAGGAAGTTTATATTACCAATGAAAGACTGGACACCCTTTTTATTTCTAGGGATCTCAATCTCTTGAATGGAAAAAACCCTCTTTGGATCAATTTTTATACCTCCTGTTGATATGATGTGGCCCATGAGCTTTCCTTCTGGCATGGAAAAGTGAGACTTTCTAGGATTCAGGGATATTCCATACCTCCTGCATTTCTTGAAAACTTGCTCCAAATGTTGCAAATGTTCATCATCAGACTTGGAGAAAATGGTTATGTCATCCAAGTAAATGACCATAAATATGTCTTTCCCCCCCACAAAAGCTATGTCCATGGCCCTATGAAAAGTGGCGCTTGCATTCATCAGCCCAAAAGGCATCTTGTCATACATGAATGTTCCCCATGGGGTGGTGAATGTTGTTTTTTCTTTATCCCCCTCACACACTGCTATCTAGTTATAACCAGAGTATCCATCTAACAAGGAAATTTTGTGTGCACCTACCACCCTTTGTAAAATATGATCCATCTTGGGGAGGGGGTAATTGTCCTTCAGAGAACACTTGTTGAGATTTCTGAAATCAACACACAAGCGTATCTCCCCATGTTTCTTCCTTACAGGTACTAATCTGGCCACCTAGTTTGAGTAACACATTGGTACAATAATCTTGGCATCCAACATTCTTTTCAGCTCTTTCTCAATTATGGACATTAACATGGGATTAAATTACCGAATCTTCTATTTGAATGGATTGGAGCCAACCTTTAGAGGGATCTTGTGTTGGATGATATCAGTGTCAAATGTATTCAAATATTCATAGGACCATGCAAAAACATCAACAAACCTTTTTATGAGACTGACATACCTACCCTTTTGTTCTGCAGCTATTGCTTTGGACAACTTGATGATCTTGGGATTCTCAATGGTCCCAATATTGCAGTCTGTTATCTCTTCTTCTTGATTCTTCATGGCAGCTCCTTTGTAAACATCATTACTGTCAAATAACCTTTCCAATGTCACTAGTTCTCTTGGAACGTGATTGATTTTTAGCTCCACAATATAATGACCAGCTACTGTCTTCATAATATGAGATGTTTGTTGATCTTCTAATTCCTCACTTTCACCTTCTTTATTTCTTTGATCAATTGAGATGTTGGAGAATTCATCAATGGTGTGTAGGAATCTCTGCATCTATAGATCATCATTGAAGGCTTGCAAGTTTTTTATGTTGTCTGGAATGGTTGTTCTATGCCTAATTACTACCTGATATTTGATATTTGGGCATGACACTGTGAGAGGATCCCGAGTCCATAAGATAGTTATGCATGATCTTATTATGGAAATTCAAATATATATAGAATGGAG
Source organism: Picea sitchensis (assembly GCA_010110895.2). Taxonomy (NCBI): domain Eukaryota; kingdom Viridiplantae; phylum Streptophyta; class Pinopsida; order Pinales; family Pinaceae; genus Picea; species Picea sitchensis. The sequence goes on from SNQJ01S0221761.1 coordinate 9,050, forward strand.
GAGAAGCATGAGCACCATCCTCAATGTGTGGACCCACAATAATGGCTTGGTTTTCATACTGTAAACTTATTACATCAGAAGATACACTAGAAGAAGTTGGTTGTAGAACCTTCAGGATATATTTTTTGAAAGGTTCATTCTTCATTCATTTTGTCAAAGGCATAGGGATCTTGATCTTGCTCAAATCATGTTCTAGGTTGAAAGAGGTTGGTGTCCTATCATATTCTTTTATTTCATGGGTTGCATGTTTAGATGAGGGAGGTGGTTGAGTTTTAGATGACATACCTTTACTTGGATTTGGCTTGGGAGGAGCTTCAACTTGTTTTTTTTTATCAGAGGTAGCGGCTTTGGGATCCCCTGCTCTCATCCTCAAATCATATTTATTCTTGGGTTGGCCTTGAATAACTCCCTCCTCCCCTGTATAATTGTCGAATTGATTTGATAGTTGTGCTACCTCATAGTCTTGTTGTGTTAAATGGATGGTATAATAATATGTTTCGTTGAAAATCACATCAGTATCATCCATAACATCAGTGCCTGCATCCATCTCCTCAATTTGATTGTTTTGGAAAGGAGGCACTACCATTTGATCATCAACATTTCTCCTTTCTCTCCACATTATTTGAGGGCATAATTAGGCCTTTTGAACTAATTTTGATTTCTATTTCCAACCCCTTGAAAGGCTATGTTTGGATGTTTAGATTCCCACTTCAGCTTAGCTATTTCCGAAGTCAAATCCTTCAAAGTTTTGGTCATTTCATCAAGTTTTGGATCAAATATGGTTGAGTTAGAGGAGGCAGGGGAATCCTCTCTCTGTTTTTTCTTATCTTTATCAGATCTGGTATTTAATCCGTCTGATGCCAAAATATTATATTCAACCTCAATGGTTGCTTCCTGCATGGACAATAGTGTGGCTGATCTTCTCTCTCTCAGGAGGATGGATAACTATGCATCAAATGCATTGGAACAAGTGATCTTGGAAAAGGATTCAGTTGGTTTAATCTCATCTGGAATTCTACCATACATCTTATTGAATCTCTTGGTGAAATCTGAAATAGATTCACCATTGTTTCTCTTTAGGGCCCCAAATTCAGTGATGTAGTAGATGTAATCTCTCCTATCTCCCCATTTCTTTATGAAAGTTTCATCCAACGCCTTAATATCTGCAATGGAGGCTAGAGGAAGACCTCTGAACCATTTTCTTACTTCCCCATATAGACTCTACACAAACAACCTCATCCATACATCTGCATAATCAATGTTAAAGTTATCTACAAAGCTGTAAAAGGCTACCAAATGTTCCTCAATAGTTACTTCACCTTCCCCATTATACCTTGGTAAATATTTCATGTAATATGTGGTTGGGAGTCCATGTAGTCCTATAGGCAACACTAGGGGTGCATATCTGGCATCATAATTACATCCATCCTATTAACAACCATGGCTTGAATAATAGGAATCTGAAGATTTATGGGAGATACAGGGGTGGATGTAGGACTAGATGATGAGGTAGAATCAAGAGTTGGAGATGTCTGAGCTTATTTGGAATTATGATTCTCAGGGCTAGAAAATTCAAACTGCTTGTGATTAGACATAGGCTCTTGGTGTGTAGCTTTTCCTTTGAGGGGGGAGGTATATCTCTGAGCTAGGGTGGATTTTCTTAGTTTCCTTTCTAGATTAGAGACTATTATATTCTTCTTAGGGTTAGAATGAGCCTTCTTGGCTTTGTTGTCTTTAGATTTGGATCTGTTGAATCCTTTTCTGGGCGCCAATATTTCTTCTTTAAATTTCACCCAGTGGAGTCGCCAGGTGAAAAATGACAGTCTATCTGTGCTTGATATTTGTTCACCATAAAAGGTTAGAGTTAATCAATGTCATTCTCCCAGGGAAAGATATTATGTTACTCCATTCCTCAACAACGATGCCATAAGATGTTGGTCCTAAGGTCTGCACCTGACTGCTAAAGGGAAAAGCTAGGCCACCTATAAGTTTTAGAATGATTATTCCTTAATAAGTTGTTTTTTTTGGTAAGCTTAAGGACAATTTTTCAAAGATGGTGCTTTGGTAGGGCAGGACACACAATGTAAAAGTAGGTTCTCCTTTTCTAATGGTATGGGTGTTAAATGACAACTGAGGGTATGAGAAGACAAACACAGACAATGACAACAAGTAATGCAATGAATCACTTGTTGTGTGAAAACTAAGACTTAAAATAATATCTCAAGACTTAGACAAATATCTAGATGTAAATCATTCAACAAGTTGTGAAATAGTGGATCTTTCACTGAACAATAGTTGTATAACAGGTTGCATAATCAGTAAGAGATAAAATAAAATAGTATCTGAAAGAATAAGGAAATATACATTGCACACACCACAAAATATGCATTCAAGATAAGAATAAACACATAAATATTTGAGTAAAGAACACAACTGTCATCAACATATATTCACTAGGTAGGGAAGTTTACAATTAACTGAGCAGGCCCAATCCTTTTGTTGCTTCTAATTTCCTTCCAAAAACTCCCCACCCCTAAAACATATAAAGAATGCATACTTAACAGAGCTGCAGAGGTTATCGCCCATCTGGGATTGAGACCTAACTCTAGATAACCCATTATAGAACAAACTATCGATTTAACTAAAACATTGCACATAGTACAACATGTATACATCAAACTGGAATTAACCAACAAAAGTGGTTCTTATCACACACACAAGACCAATTTTAAAATCTAATCTAAGAAAATTTTGGAATCGATCAACTAAAACTACTATTGTCTCTGATACAGAACTGATGCATGCACTGGATGAGCTGAGTTGGAATAAATAGACTCAGAGTGGTAGACTGAGTGACGTGTCGAGCATTGGCATGCCTGCGAGTTGTTTGAGGCCACTGGAGATGACTGGTTGTGTTGACCCCGCTAACTGCCATCTGTAACTGGTTATGAACAGTCGAAAGTATAGGTGGAAAGTGGTGAGAGGTGATACGATGGAGGTATCGGAAGTGTGGAGTATAGGTGGATGAAGAGTGGAGTGTGAGTGGGGTCCAAGTGTTAGATGGTGAGAGGAATGGTAGTAGTGAGTGGAGGTGAGTGGAGGACAGATGGTGACGGTGGGAGGGGCAGTATCGAGAGGCACTCTGACAGGATTTCGGAGGGGTGGGGGTAGGCAGTAAGTAGTTTGGAAAGGAGAGGGTATGAAATCCTCAGGAGCCGCCATGTTAGGTAGGGACCGTGGTGGGGAAACTGTCATTCCGAACCCCCCTCCCGTTAAAGGTAGAACGGTCGGGGGGTTGGTCTGAAATGCAACGAGAACCATTGATCTATTGATGGAATATGTCTCCGACGAAGATAAGCGCGGGCCTTAGGCGCTCCACAAAAAATGTCATATATTCATGGTTTTTACTCGAACACCACAGAACCATTGATATGGAGATGGAGGCCAGATCTTCACCGTTGAAGATTAATCATTTCACTGCATGTGTTCCCACCCCGAATGGCATGTTCTGATTGGATTCCAATTTTTTGGAAGCTTGCTGCATTGTCTACTGGATTCGTCGATCCTAGATGTCTCCTGCACATAGAAAAACTAAGGTGGACTTGATGTATGATTTGTTAGTGATAACTTATGATGACGAGTATTCTAATTTCAAACCAGAACATGTGATCCTCATTCAAGAAATACAAATTTATGGTGCAAAATGCAAAGGCAGACAGAGGCCATGAAAACGAAAATGGGGGACAGGCTAAACAAACAAGAACAAACTCAACATTGATGGATGGATAGGGTGAAAGAGGAAAAGGGAAGGGGTGCAGACCTAGGTAAAAACATTCCCAAAATTTCCCATATTGTGTTTCTAAGTCTCTTGTAAATAAACCCCAAGTATATTGATAAAAAGGTGGATTCGTTTTAAGTACCCATTGTGATCAGGGTGGATATTGGTGGCCACCCACCTATTCCAACTGGCTCCTCTTGATAGTTTTTAGTTCAACATGTTTCTTTGTAATGATGACATTTTCTTTGTAATTGTGGGTTTTGCACTTTTGGGGCTATCTTAAACCCTTACACAACATCCAGGTGGATATTGGTGGCCTCCCATCTATTCCAACTGGATTATTTTGGAATTTTTCATGTTAGTACATATTTATGTACTTCCAGGGTCGTTTTGGGGCCCTAAAAAATGTTTTTTGGGCTTGCCACATTCAAACTATAGAAAAATTCAGATTTTATGGCATAATGTGTATTTCTTGAAGATACCTTTCCAACGGGCTATCACAGGCCTAAAACAAAGGTCGTATGCAAAAGTTATGACCTCAAAAAGTTGAGGTACCAACTTACCCATCGAGGCCCACATAACTTTAGGCGTTTCATCTCCTAGGGTTAGGTTTTTGGATGTCTAGGGTTTTAGCATTCATGAGTAATGTTAAAAATGCCTCTGGAGTCTCATTTGAATCATTATGCTCAGACGAATGCGCGTAGAAGCCACATCTCTTCTCAGAGATAGATACCACCATTCAAGCAAGTTGTTTTCAGTTAGGTTGTTTTACAATTTTATCATGTTTTACTTATTCAATAGAAGTTATTGTTCACGGGATATCTGTTGTTGTTCTCTGTATCTCTGTGTTATTGTGTTCAATATCTTATTCATTTCGTTCCACTCATAAATCTGGATCAGTGGTATCAGAGCGATTTGTTCTTCATTTGTTTTTCTTTGTGCATGTCCCCGACAAGATCTGGGTACAAGAAGTTGGGACTCGAACCAGTCGAGCCTTTGCAAGATCGGTTGCGCCGAGCCCAAAAAAAAATCATGGGGGATGAGAAGAAAGATGATGGATTAGGAGATCCTTTTAAACTATTTCTCGAGGAATCCCTTGTGTGACAAATGAATGAAATGATGAACAACTTTGCACAGATCCTTCGGTGACTACCCACAGAAGATGCATCTTCATCAAGTGACCATGCAACCCCCTTCAAGGTACAATTAAATTTTGATATTCCATTATTTTCAGGATTGATAGATGTGGATGTTGTAGATAAATGGTTGAATTTGCTTGAAGGGTATTTTTCGGTACACAATTTTTCTGATAGGGAAAATATTATTTTTGCACTCCTCAAGGCCTCCCCCAAGTTAAGGACTGGTGGGATACTTACTCTAAGCAAAAGGACACAAATGAATTTAAAATATTTGTGGTCACCCCCACATGGGATTCCTTCAGGGATGCCATTAAATAATATTACTACCCTGTTGGAAGCTACGAGGACTAGTACACAAGATGGACCACCCTGTGTTAGGAGAGGGACTTGAAAGTACCATATTTCACCAATATTTTCTATACCCTGTTAACCAAATTGCGTATCAAATAATCTGAATGACCTATGGTGCTCAAATACCATGGATGTCTACATAGATAAATTCAAACATAAATGGAGTTTCTGAACATCGCATCATTAGGTGCGGCTTATAGATATGTTGTCAAGATCAAGCATAAATTTGAGAAGAAGAGGCGAGATTTTGGATCTGAAAACTCCTCACATCCGAAGCAGGGTAAAGGCGGCCCCAACCCATACAATAAGGGACAGAGAAAAGATGGCCACTCTTAGGACAACTAGTCTAAGATACAAACTGTTGATACTGAGAGGGGGGTGAATTAGTATCAAGTACAATTTAAAACCTTTTTGAAATTATACTTAAACCATTCAATTATATCCAATGAGAAATGAGCAATAGTATAATATTTACACCAATGCACCACAATACACCATGCACAATATATGAGAAATAATCAATAGTTATTGTTCAAGGGAAGTAATGACTCCCAAAGGTAGCTACAGCTTCCAAGTGTAAAGGGAGGGATAAAACTCAAAGAGGAAGATACAATCCTCCAATATCAAGAGAGAGTTGAACTCTCCATCCTTTCCCCTTCCTTCCACCCAAGAATATATGAGAGATAATAAAACT
>SNQJ01S0221762.1:0-13325 GCA_010110895.2 Picea sitchensis
CTCACACTTGATATTATATGAGAGAATGTGTGAGAGTGTGAGAGTACTATGATAATGTGAGAGTGAGAGAGTAGTGTGAGAGTGTGAGAGTGTGTTATCCTACTGTGATAGGTCGATATCAGTGACATGGATAGAGAAAGAGAGAAAAAATATATATAAGAGGTTGTGAGTGAGATGGAGAGAGGGGGAGGGAAGGAGTATAGGCAGAGGGAGGTATATAGAGGTGAAATGGAATACCAAGGAACATGCTAACTATGTCCTTAAAAATGAAAAATACGACTCAGATTTTTGGCTCTCTCCCTCCCTCTCCTCCTATATGCATAAGAACCAACTACCTCCACTTTGGGTCTAGTAGACCCATATAACCCTATAAGGACCTTGCCTATACCTAACCCAACTTAAATTTATCCCCAATGACCCCCACACCCAATCCCAACTAAGATCCTTATTGTTGTACATCTTCCTAGGGTATTGCCCACAACCCCTACACCTTCAACCTAGTTCTCTAACTATTGGTGTTTGCCTCAAATAACTTTCAATTCTAATCCCATAATTCCCAATGATTCACCATGGGGCCTCTATAATATGAACTGGGGAAAATATTGAGAGACTAGGAATTATCGCAACCTTGATCATGGCTGTAGTTAGATGTGTTAGATGAATAAAATGAAGAAATCCCTATGAATTTTATGTACTTTAATTAGCCCCCTTATTCCCCTAACTTATGAGAAAATTCATGAATGGGATGGATCTCGTATATAGATTTCAGGTGGTAGGGAAAATCAAGGCACGTGCTAACAGTGTCATTAAAAATGAAATAGATGGCTCTTGTTGGCTCTCTCCCTCCATCCAATTCTCTCCCTCTTACCCTCCATGCATAGGAACCTACATCCACTTCGGCCCTATACCCTTACATATAACTATAAAACACATATTAAATACAAATATGAGTTTAAATTACATAAAAAACAAATAAAAAATAAAAAAAACAAACAAAAAGCAAAATAAATAAAAAAAATATACATTTCAAACAAAAAAACACTATGGTGCCAAACTCTGGGAAAATAAACCATCTCCCAAATTCGTTGATGATTTCATTGTTCGACCCCACCTGCCAATGAGGAGAGTGGGCATGGAAGCAACCCACTACAATTTTCATTAGATCAACCCCACCTGTCAGTACGGATATGGAGAGGAGAAATCCACTGACATTTGCATTGGATCGACACTTGTCAGTAACAACAGTGCACAGAGAAGAAAACCAAGACAAGGAGAGATCGATCCCACCTATGCGTCAGAGGGATCGACCGCACAATGTCATTGGTATGTAGACTCATTGTTGATATACATAGAGAATGTATATCATTTAGTTGTTTTTTCATGTTTAAATGGTTCACATTGGTTATGTTTGAGTTCAATTCACTTCAAGTTTTCCCTATCATTCACTCATTAGTTTAGGCTCGATACCCTGTATACTATATCACTTTTCCATATTTTTGTAGGCACAATAGAGAGAAAACATGGTTTGAAATGAAAATTCAATAGACACGATTGAGCCATTAATATAGATACAAGATCGATAGTCTCAACTTGTTTCATCCTGTGAAAGTGCATGCTCGATAATAAGGGGTCAGAAGCCTAAATTCGGAACCATTATATTAAAAGGTGATAACGTGTCATCACCTTATTCATTTTGGTATGCAAGGGTGGTATTATGAAACCACTTTAGCTCACCCCTGAAATGCACGAATTGATGACATGTGCCATTGTGATGTAATCCAAATAAATAATGCGTCGCATCGATGTAATCCAAAGAATTGTTTTTTAAAGTTTAAAACAATTACTGTTACACATGATTTTGGTCACTCTAGTGATGTCTCAACAATGATGTATTCAGGCTCCCAACAAAGACCTTTTGCTTGAGAAAAGTGGCTCCTGTCTTCTTCCAAAAACATATTTTTAAGATGAGTTCACAGGCTGCCTATGGTCTAGGGTGCGAGAATCCTTCATTCTCGCAGGCCACCCACACTTAGGGTGCAAACTTCTCGTAGTCTGCTCCATATATAGGGTGCGAACCTATTTTTAAGCTTGGAAAGGAGAAGAGGTCTCGAGTGTTCTAGAAGGGAATCTTCTAGAAAATGATTTGGCATTCACATGGTTGTCATTCTACTGACTTCTTAGATTTGATGGGATCATCCTCATCCATCTAACCATCTCTCATTCTCCTATGTATTGAAAGGTTTCTCATGGAAACGGTTAACCAAGATTGAATAAAGAATTGGTGAAAGAATTGTGTGAAGAAACCTGCTTGGATAGAAGCTTGAAGGCTCTATTTGGTCTATCAAGAGGTTTTGGATCTTCTTCATGCAAGTACAGAGCAAGTGTGTGTGTTGGAACCAAGGGTCACTGAAAGGAAGCTGACAACATCAAGGCGATCAGGTTGTATCTTCTACTTTCAATTAATATGATACAACGGCATGTCCCTTCCCATAAATTGACTCGTACTTTATTGTGTAATTCCTTGATCATATGCATAGGTTGACATTGAACATACTCTGTTATCTTCACTTTGGTTGGTTTGTGTTGTCTTGGACTTGACTTCATGAGAGTATCGGAGCGAAGTGGGAACAATAAAGACCTAAGGAAGCGATATAAAGGTATGTCACTCATTCCTTCTTATTAGTAGATTCAATGATTACAACTTAGGGAAAGAGTCACGTCCTGTCATGTTTTGTTCTAGATCTAGGTGGATCTAGGGAGATCTGTTAGTGTTTGCACCTACCGATTTGTCTGATAACAAAATCGGCGACTCCACTAGGGATGCAATCCATTTTTGGTGGTTTTTGGTGGTTTTTCCTTGGCCATTTTCTCTTAACTTACCATTTTTCAATTTCATCAATCTCTGAGTCTTAAGGAGACCCTGATAGACTCCCCAGGTCCAGAAGTTCCTTCAAAAATTTTGTCTTTTTTCCAAATTTTGCTTAGTTTCAGGCCTTCTCGCACTACACCCTTCTGTAACCTGTGATAACCATTATAGTTCGCATCCTGCTTTGCAATTCAGTGCAAACTTCTCGCACTCTGCCTGTGTTTAGCCTGCAAGAATCCTTGATTCTCGCACTGTACACCACTGCGAACCCATTTGCAATTTTTTTTGGATTAAGGTTTTTTGTATCCTCAGATGCCCAGATTTGTATGTGTGTCTGAAAAGAACTTTTTTGGCTAGTGATTGATTGTTTCTTGACTTCAAATATCATGAATGATTAGTCTTTGGAAATCGAAATCTCTTCTTGTTCATATTTTCTCAATTGTTACCTCTTGACCTTTTCTTAACAAGGATATAATCTCTAGTTTCGAAATCCGAGTGCTTGTTTGGTTGGGAGCCGGTGATCAGTTTAAAAGTTGGGATTAATTGTCTTTTTCAATTGCTCATTACTTGGAAAATTGTTGTCCATGTGCATTTGAAGAGACTGGTCTTGTCAGTTTGTTATTTTTGTCTTCATTGAAAGATTAGTTTGCGTGTTGGTTGGGTATTTCTTTTTCATTGGTTGCTTGTTTTTTCTTAGTTCCACCACTGTTGTTTGGTTTCTAATAAAAAAAATTAAAGACATTTTCTCTTTTTTAAGAAACTTTTTATTCGAAAATATTGGCATTCAATTGTTGAAATAGAACGAATAGAGAATTTACATTGTTCATGATTGATTGATATTGTATTTCAGAGAAGATCATACATCGTAGTTCACATTGTTCTAGAAAACTCTTCTTTCCCTCCTGTAAATAGAATTTATTGAACAAAATTTTTGTATGATTCATTCTTATCTATGCATTGTTAGGTCAAAGTCTCACACAACATCGGTTTCATTTTTGTCTCCTTTGAGTAACAACAGCCTTTAATAATATTGCGCAATTTTAAAATTTAACTAGTAACTTTTTCTAGGGCTCTTTTACACCAACATTAGCTAGGTTAGAGCTTTGGAATAGGCGGCGAGACACACTCTCCAAAGCACAAAACACACAATAGTATCTTGTGATAAGGAGTGTCAAATTCCATTTGCAGCATTTTGTCCTGGGAAGCCCTTCTCACAAAAGGGTCAAACCTGAGGTCGCATCGAGATTAACAGAGTTACTCACCCTGCTTTGTTGATATCGGTGTAGAGATTGCATGCATTACGGGGGTCACTTGAAGGTATACCCACAATGATGAGTGGAAGCCTCTCAAGCTGATTTCGGGCTAGATACCCTCTCCTTGTGTGTGGATCGGACTGTCGATTGTTCCCCAAGGCATTATTGTTGTTGGTGGTAACCTTAGTAGCCTATCTTCTTAGGGTCTTACACAAGGTGACTATGAAGGGGAAGGTCTTCACGGTACCTGGAATCGACGTTGGCCAAACTCACTCGGGCTCCTTGGAGGGTATACCCACGATTATGTGTGGGAGCTTGCACCAAGGTGTAAGTCTGTTAAGCAGGTCGTCAACATAACTTTTCCACCCTAGCCTAGCCCCTTCTTGTCTCGTTGTTGTGACATTGGATTTCATCACCAACTAATGACTTTGAAATTAGAAGGTCTTATTTGTTTGGTTTTCCTTCATAGATTTTTACTAACGCATGTTGTTTGTTCACCCAAGTTGACCATAGAATTTCCTTCGTAAGTTTCTAACTCAATCACAATTGACCCTCCACGTCATTCACGTAGAATGCAAGGCTTAACCCCAGAAAATCTGGAAAGTTCTCAACCCTTGCCTACCAACTCACCGGAGGGCTCTCCTCAACAGAGTGAAGTCCAAGACGTTGCCACTCCACAAGTGGAAAGAACTAACTCTCTAGAATGGTTCCGGATTACCAATTCTTGAGAGGACTTTCAGCTTCATCCCGACTCCGAGAGACGTATTGTTCGAGTGAATTCTTCCTAAGATCTAGTTGTTTAGTATTCTGGGTCACCAACCGAACCTTTCATAGGACCTGAGGGTCAAGATCCTTTTTGGACTACTAGAATTTTTAGACGGGATCTCTTTGGCTCAGGAGCAGGCGTTGATATCACTGTCGCACTTGAGCTACCCAAAACATCTGATCCAGACGTAGTACCTTTTACTATTGCTTATTATTTTCTTGGTACAGAAGCTCCGCGAGATGACCACATCTTGACTCTCCCTCTACAAATGGTCCATTACATAGATACTATGAGTTCTCACACCGATATTACCAAGGCTAGCCAAGCCCCCATTGACACACTTCTTTCGTCCAGAGTCACCCTAACACTTTCACCCGGATATCATGCGTTGAATTATTCTATTCCCGCACCTACGCAAATCACATCCGGAACTCCTGGTGGTCCCACTCCTTCTGGGCACCATCTTCCCGGTTTCATTCCGACACTTCCTCCACCCCCTTTCAAAGGACCTCCTCCATCTTCTATCGAAGGCATTGATCCTAGTGGTACCATCCCGTCTTTCACACCTAGTTACCAGATTCCTATTGGTGGACAATTTCACCAAGGAGACCAAACTCAACCCCCCCTTGTAGGACCAATCCCAATTGGGACACAACCCCCGATTGAAGGGAAACCCCCACCGACCCCACTCTATGGACAAAACATACCGCCATCCTTGGCCCAGTATTAGAATCATCTTATACAACATAATCCTCCATCAACTGGGGGGCAATAGCCTCAAACTAATTCCGTCATGTCCCCTAGTACAGGCCAACCATATCTAGGCATGTCTAATCCTATTTAGGGCTTGAACTCTCAACCCCATGCCCCAATTCAAGGGTACAACACTATGAGTTACTTTCCTCCACATCAACAACCGAATCTTCCCGGATCCTCGCATTATATGCAGATTGCTTATGGTCCCACTGGCTTGCCGACGGGACTCCCTCCCCAAAGTCACCAGTACCTGCATGTGAATAGACAGTTACCTTTCTTAGCCACCCTGGACCTCCCAGATATGTCGAGGATTTTAAATGATCCGATCCATCACTCTCCTCAATAGCCCACCATACCGGCCAAACTACCATTTGACATCCCTAAATTCGATGGTAAACCGAGAGAGGACCCGAACAATGATGTGATGACTTTTCACCTTTGGTGCTCATCCAACTCCTTGATGGATGACTCTATTCGTTTACACATTTTTCAGTGAACCCTCATAGGTTCCGCCGCGAAGTGGTATATAGAATTACCATGAGATTTCTTCGTCGAATTCAACACCCTCGCTATGGATTTCTTCACCCACTACCAGTTATCGATCCGCTATGAAATGAGGACCAAGATTTTGAGTTCTTTCAAACAAACCAAAGCCACTCATATCTCCGATCACATTCATGAGTGGCGATGGAGACGATGTCTCATCAAACTCGAACTTCCCGATCATTTGTTGGTAGAGTGGTTCACAAAATCATTCGTGAACAACATCGTTTGTGACATCGCCATGGGTGGAGTTGTCACAGAAGAACAGACCATTAGTCGTGCTCAATACCTTGACCTTGTTTACTCACAAATGGGTACTCTTTACGACTTACTCCCTGATGCACCTCGTCCTTCTACTTCTGCCACTTCAACTACTCCTATTGCTTCTCATGAAGTCGACGGTGTGATTGGCACTTTCCATGCCCAACCTCAATCTGTCCAAACCTCTAGCAACAACCCCAAACCCATTTATTCTAATGTTCAAAATTCTCCATCTCCTACCCCTCCCACCGACAAGACTTCTGAGGTAAATGTTGTTCAATCTACCCCTCCCGGTAAAAACAAATCCAGAAAGGGAAAGGGTAAGAATAAGGAGGACAAAAATAATTCGCAAGTAGAGAGAACCAAAACACCACCTATTGATGATAGGGATAAGCGCAAACCCCAATACCCTTGTCTTATCTGTGGTAATGATCACTACATGAAGGATTGTCCACGACATCTCCCATGACTCCACCTACCAATGGTCCTCTTCATCTTGAACGACCGAGCCTCGATACAGTTCTTCGCCCTCCTCCAAAGGGTTTTTTTCAAAAATAGGCTTTCAATCCCCATGCACATGCTTCCCAGAACTACAGTATTGTCGAAGATCTGGCCCAAGCACCATCCGCAATGTCAGCCCTCGAAGTCCTCCATATTTTTCCTATACAACGAAAGTCACTTTTGAAATCTATTGGTGGAATCGACCCTACGAATACGAATTTAATAATTTTTGACTTGGAAGATCACATTCCAAGGTTACNTGAGGTAAATGTTGTTCAATCTACCCCTCCCGGTAAAAACAAATCCAGAAAGGGAAAGGGTAAGAATAAGGAGGACAAAAATAATTCGCAAGTAGAGAGAACCAAAACACCACCTATTGATGATAGGGATAAGCGCAAACCCCAATACCCTTGTCTTATCTGTGGTAATGATCACTACATGAAGGATTGTCCACGACATCTCCCATGACTCCACCTACCAATGGTCCTCTTCATCTTGAACGACCGAGCCTCGATACAGTTCTTCGCCCTCCTCCAAAGGGTTTTTTTCAAAAATAGGCTTTCAATCCCCATGCACATGCTTCCCAGAACTACAGTATTGTCGAAGATCTGGCCCAAGCACCATCCGCAATGTCAGCCCTCGAAGTCCTCCATATTTTTCCTATACAACGAAAGTCACTTTTGAAATCTATTGGTGGAATCGACCCTACGAATACGAATTTAATAATTTTTGACTTGGAAGATCACATTCCAAGGTTACCCCCTCAATTCGCATTCCAAATACAAGTTATTGTCTCCGACAAAAACATTTGTAGAACAGTTATCAATGAGGGTGCCTTGACATGTGTCATGTCTATTACCTGCTTCCAAGCCATCAGCTTTCCTCCTTTGACTGAATCCCACAACATGCTCAAAGCCTTTAATGGCTCCATTTTTAGGCCTTATGGTGTCCTCCCTTCGTTTTCGATTACGTTAGAAGGAAAAATGGTCCAAGTTGAAGTGGAGGTCTTTGATGCTCCTCTCGATTACAACCTTCTACTTGGTCGTAGCTGGATTGATTCCATGCATGTAGTTGTGTCGACTCTTTTCCGTGTCATGCGTTTCCCACATCAAGGAAATATAATTACCGTTGACCAATTAGCCTTCTTTAACTTCGATGCACGAACTGACAACATACCATTCATTGCCAAAACCCCCCCACGGATATGAGAACGTCAGTGTGGGTCTTCTTAAAGACTCCTTGTTAATGGGTACCTTCCCCATCCCACCACCCGATGTTCCACATCCGTCTGTCGCCTCGATCAACATGATCTCCACCTCTATTCATGGAACCCCTACGTCTCACAACCCATGGATGGTACCCAACCCCGACAATCATCTTTGTTACGGCGACGAAATGCCTTTGAGTCCGGTCAAATCCACCTATCAGGCCATTCAATTGGCAACCCCTTCTACCCCCTCTCTTGGTGATTTATCTCTAGTTCCTTTCCGCATCATTTTTCCCACGGACGAGATGATTATGTTTGTTATGGAAGACACCCCCTGGGACAATGAACATCATCGTTCCATCCTCTTCTTGAAACAACACACCATCGAGGGTTACCAACGGATCTCAACCCCGTCGACCATTGTCGTCATTTCTACTGTTCCCGAGGCTACACACGATGTGTTTTATGAAGGGAACTTAAGTAATATCTCACCCAACATCCCCCTTAACATATCTATAAAACCTGGAATTGTCGAAAATGTACTTATCGGAGCTTTGTGTTCCCCTGATTAAAATGTCACCTACAAGTCGCTTTTCAAATAATTATGTGACGTCTTCGCCTGGAGCTATGAAGAAATGCCAAGTATTGACCCCGACATTGTGATACATGAGATTAAGACATACCGAGATGATAAACCCATACGGAAACGACTTTGTCCGGTCCACCCACGTAAAGCAGCTGCTATCACGCTTGAAGTCGAGAAACTTCTCAAAGTCGGCTTTATTTACCCAATGGCTCTCACTGACTGGGTTTCCAATCTTGTCCTGATCGACAAGAAATAAGGCACAATCCACATGTGCGTTGATTATAGGGATATTAACAAAGCATGTCCTAAAGACAACTTTCCTACACCCTTCGTCGACCAGATCATCGACGATTGTCCCGGCAGTGAAATATTCTCTCTAATGGATGGTTTCTTCGGATATAATCAAATCAATATCGTTCCCGCAAACCAACACAAAATCACTTTTATTTGTCCTTGAGGCACATTTTCCTATCAGAAACTTCCTTTCGGTTTAAAAAATGATGGCGCAACTTTTTCAGCGTGCTATGTCTTACGCCTTCCATGATATCAAGCACATCGTGCAACCATATCTAGATGACTTACCCGCTCATTCCATGCGTCGTGTAGATCATCCAATACACCTTCGAGCCATTTTCCTTCGATGTCGGTTTTACCATATACACTTGAATCCTCACAAATGCATTTTTTGCGTAGAATCCGGTCGACTTCTAGGCTTTATTGTTTCACGTCAAGGGATCTGGGTAGATCCTTTGAAGGTCGAGGTGATTCTCAATCTCCCTCCTCCTTCCTCACTTTGCCAGTTACAAAGTTTGCAAGGGAAGGCAAACTTTCTTCGTTGTTTCATCCCGAACTATGTCGAGCTAACTCTTGGATTTACATGACTACTCAAGAAAGGGTCTGAGTTTGTATGGGATACCACTGCCAACAAAGCTTTCGAAGCTTTGAAATTATCTTTGACACGTACCCCACTTCTCTTCCCACTTGATTACAATCGTGATTATTTCCTCTACCTCACAGCCTCGGACTACACCATCACTATGGTTCTCGTCCAGGAGGATGACTCTCATGACTCTCGTGTCATCTATTACTTGAGTTGAAGTCTTACGCCTACCGAAACCAAGTATTTACATGTTGAAAAATTGGCCTTGGCAGTTGTCCAAGCAGTTCAACGTTTCTTGCACTATATCCTCTCTCGCAAGACTATGATAATTTCTAACTGCAACCCTATGCAGCACATTCTTACACATCAACTGCTAGGGGGAAAATACTCCAAATGGATCGTGATACTCCAGGAGTTTGACTTAGAATTTGAACGCGCCAAGTCCAAGAAATCCTTAATGTTTGCCAAGTTGATATGCGACTTTCCCTACTTTGAGACGGAAAATGTAGCAGTCGATTCATTACCTGATGAATCCCTTTTCCTAATTAGTTCTGATGATCTTTGGTACAGAGATAACATCATATATCTCCAAACCCATACTTTCCAGCCCAATTTGTCTAGTACCGACCGTCGTCGAATACGCTACCAAGCCCATCATTATATTATCCTTGGTGATACTCTTTATCGTTGTGGGATTGACTCCATTTTTCGACACTGCCTCACGTTTGATGAAGCCAAGAAATCCCTAAATGACTGCCATTCTAGAGCATGTGGTGTTCATATGTCTAGGTATGCTACTGCCCAGAAGATCTTGTGAGCAGGGTATTTTTGGCCTTCTTTATTTAACGATTATATAATTGTCGTCCAAAAATGCCACGCTTGCCAGACCTACAACAATAAAATACGATAACACCCTACTCCTCTTCATCCTGTGGTTTCTGTTGGTCCTTTTGTGAAATGGGGTATCGATTTCATGACATGTCACCCTCACTCGCCCGGGGGGCATGGATACATTATTGTAGCCGTAGATTATTTTACGAAATGGGTCGAGGTGATGCCGACATTTGACAACACCGGAAAGAACACATCATTATTCATATTCAATCACATCATAGCTCATTTTGGTGTTCCTTAGGCTATCATCACTGATCACGGTAGCCACTTTAGAAACTTCATGATGTCCGAACTCACTGAAAAGTTGGGTCTTCGCCATGAAAAATCAACACCCTATTACCCACAAGCCAACGGCCAAGTCGAAGAAATTAACAAGGTCCTCATTACCATGCTTCGACGAATGATAAGGATTCACTAAATGAGTTGGCACACAATGTTGGGTTCATCATTGTGGGCTTACCGGACATCCGTTAAGTCTGCTACCGGGTTTACACCATTCCAGTTAGTTTATGGTCTAGAAGCCATCTTGCCAATTGAATGTGAGATACCCTCCCTAAAACTAGCCATCGAACTTCTCCTGAACACTTCTGCCGAAGAAGAACGTTTGTTGTATCTTATTCAACTAGACGAAACCCGTCACGATGCCACCCTAGTTATAGAAGCCCAGAAGAAACACGTCAAATCCCAATACGACAAACATGTCAGGCCATGCGTTTTCTCCGAAGGTGATCTCATTATTCTGTACGAACAAGATAGAGATATGCTAGGAGCTGGAAAATTTGAAGCTATGTGGCGAGGTCCTTATATCGTCGGATGAGTTTTGGAGAAAGGAGCTTACGAGATGGTAGACTACGACGGTATCCCTTTGAGTGAACCCAGAAATGGGTTGTACTTAAAAAACTACTATGCCTAAGATCACCTATGCATGAGTGCTTGTATTTTATTGTACCATACTTTTTGTGTGTTACTGTAGTATGTGTTTTTTCGTTATTTGGCCTCTACCATCAACCACTTATATTACATTGTGCTTGGTTTCCAGATGTCGGAGTCTTCTCTACCCCACATTGGTTTCGCTGATGGCGCTAGCCATAGTACTTAGAACCTTGCTTCTGCTGCTTGGGCAATTTACGCCCCTACAAACAAACTTATCACTCTACGAGGTGTGTGTCTCGGTCGTGTGACCAACAATATTGCAGAATATAGCACTATCATCAAATTGTTGATTGATGATATTTCGCTCAGTATCCACCACCTGGTTGTACGACTCGATTCACAGCTAGTAGTACAACAACTAAGTAATGTCTATGTTATTTGAAGTCCTACTTTATTATGGGTATATTTACGAATTCGCCTCTTGGAACGTTATTTTGATTATATTGAGTATCAACACATTCCTATATGTCTAAATACATTGACTGATGCATTAGCTAACTATGTATTAGACAGACATTTGGGCCATTTATAAACCAATCACATCACATGTATCACACAACACAAGATAAGCCAGTAGAAGCCGTATATATGTATATAACTGTTGGAGTCAGAAGTCACTCCTGGATTGCTTGCAGGAGCAGAGCCCGACGCCCATCAGTTTAATGTCACGATTTGTTTTAAAGGGGTGATCAGATGGAAGCACACTCAGAAAAATCTCGTCTCAACTCTGAAACCAGGCTAGGTATGCATGACGAGTGAGGTCTTGATAAAATTCAAACAGTAGTCATATTAAGGGTGAGTAGGGGGAAGACTTGTATGAGAAAAGTGCGAAGGTCTATCATAAACATAAGGTTCATGACATACTGAAAGAGAAAGCATCTGAACGCAATATCCTCTTACATTCAAACAAAAAGACCAGAGAATACAATAATGTCACAACAAATCCTTTATCATAACATCACTGTAACAATCCACGCGAATCCTTCGATTATGAACTCTCTGATATAAGACGAAAACATAGATGGGAAAGGGAAACTGTTTGTCATAAAACAAGAAATCTCAAACACAGAGGCACCACCCGGAGAACTAGAATGGTCGCTGAAACTTTACAGTCGGGAGCTGAGCTCTACCATCGATCTCTACAAAAATGGCGAAAACGCCTTCATATACTCAGAACAACAATCAGCAATGAAATCAAGACACTGCATTGAAGGCTTTGCGTCTGCATGGATTTATGACAGTCAACCTCTGAAGGGCCATGCAACTTAAGTCAGATGCAATCTAATTCTTTGACAGTTCCAACGGTGAATCGACGTGCCTTTAATTCATGGCCGTTCTTTCCCATTATGGCGGAGACGATGTCTAACCACCACCAACCGCTTCAATAACTGCTTTCTTGGGATTGAGGACGATCTGGCCAACTCAACATTCTGGGATATGGAAGGATCCTGCGCTGCCACCTGGAATAATTGACTGGCTTGAAAAATAGGCGTGGAGGCCAGTGCAGAAGGAGGGACATGGGAACGGAGTGATGGCATCGAAACTGTGAGGACGCGAAAGAAGTGGCGAGGTGTGAAAAGGGCGATAGAGGAGGGAACATGGCAGAAGACGATAGGCAGAAGGAGGGGGGAGATGAGAGATAATGGACTTTCTTTTTGGCGGGAGGCTGATGTGGAAAGGAGAAGGACACATGGCAAGCAATGAGTGGATGATGAGAAGGAGGGAGGACCACGTGGACCAAAGAGGGGAGGCGGGTGGATGACATACGGCAGCAGGAGAAAGGTGGAAAGGAAGATGACATAATGGGAGGAGGGCCCACACAGACTAAACACATAGTAGTTGGGAATGATAGGATTGCGTGAGCGCCGTTGATCCGGGC
>SNQJ01S0221763.1:0-15011 GCA_010110895.2 Picea sitchensis
AATAAATGTCAAGCAACAGTCAAGGAAAAACTGGTATTGATAACCAGGTTCCCTGCTAGCTTTGACCTAACAGACAACAAATAAACAAAGAAACTGAAACTATACTTCTTTGAACTACCCAAAAACCTTTAACTAAATCCGAGAAACCCTAAGAGTACATCTCCCCAACAGAGTCGCCAATTCTGTTGTGGGGATATTCTACCCTACGGACTAACAAGCTAGGGCTTAAACTTGCATGTAGATCATGACCCTTAAGAAATGACTTTTAACCTTCTACCCCAAACCTAAAACCCTTTTTCACATGCAAACATGGGGAAGAACCAACTAACCTTTTTATCGTCGGTTGATGTAGATCCTGCGTTGCGCTTTATCCCCTTACTTCTGCTGCTCCTTCCAAAAAGCGATCCTGCAATCAAGACAAAACTACGCATGCATGCTATTGTTCTACTAGAAGGTTAGAGATTAAGCATAAATCGAATAAAACATATAAGACTCGTGCATTTGGGATGGGAAAAGTATCTTTTTATTAATCTCAAGATGACTCAACTTACAATGATTATAGAGACTGGCCACCGTTCCTCGATCCTGATCCTGGGCTCCTCCTCTTCTTTGTCCTCCAACTGCTTTGCTTGAATTCTCCTAAAGCTTGAGGAAAGGCTAAAGGGTTGGGACAAAACAGATTCGGCAATTAGGCAGAGTTTCTTTGCTATGATTTTCCTCCTTTGAACAGTGCCCCTACCCCTACTTTTATAGGCTAGAAGGAGCTAGGGTTTTAGGCAAACTCTCGGCCATGCATGGCTGGGAGTTCCAGTTAACTGACCCAAAGCTTCTCATTCCGTCGGCAAATTTCCTGATTTTTTGCTTTGTTAGGTAAATGTTGGCTGTAGTGGGCCAGCCAGTGTTCCCACACATGCAGTATAAGGCCTGCCAGCGTTCCAATGCGCCCATCAGTGGGTTAGGGCGTGGGTTTCTTGATTTAAAAGGTTTTTTCAAGAGTTTGTTCAGCATGGCTTTGGCAATGAAGGGCAATGAGTTGGCCTGATGCCAGGTAAGCATGGATGGTGCAATTTAGGGTTATAACACCCACTATAATATAATAGATGTAAATAGTCAAGACAATGTACAGTATAACTTAGTATGTAGAGATGAATCAAAAAACAAATTCCAATGTACTAACCACACTATTATTGAAACAAAAGAAAATCCCAAGTCCATACATAATCTAAAAAGAGACCCTAATATGTGGATTTTTTTTTTGATGGTTCAAAATATCTTAAAGGTACAGGTGTTGGCTACATTCGAAAAGACCCAAATGGAAAGAAAGTCATGATAACATGCATGATGGAATTCTAATGCACAAACAATATTGTTGAATATGAATCCATTCTACAATAATTAATAAAAACAATTGACTTAGGAGCCAAGAAGATAAAGGTATTTGGTGACTCTGAGATAGTCATAAGGCAGGTAAGAAACAACATACATTGTCTCTCCGGTCATCTTAAACACTACGAGCATGAGGTAAGGGAATTGATCAAGTCATTTGATGCATTTAACATCAGTCTTGTTCCTCGCTCTTTGAATTTTGATGCCAATTTATTAGCCAATGTAGATTCCATGATTATTCCTTTTGAGAACTTATTCCCTGATACTTTTTCTGTGGAACTAATTTACAGACCTATGATACCAGATAATGTAACCAACTAAAGGGTGTTTGATGACGATAAGCACATTATCGGTTTCTTACAACTAGAAGACACCTTCAAAGAATCAATTATAGAGGAATATCTACATGATAGAGAACTCAATGAAGATGTCCTAGGTTCAATCAATCAATCAATAGATAAAAACAAAATGATACCGATAAAAAACATCCCCAAAAGTGTGATTAGACTTAAAAAACTCTATGACCTTGAAGACAAGTTTAAGAAGGTGAAAAATTGTAGGACAAACAACTCATCAATGCAATTTGAAGTGATAAATTTGGGATCTGAGAAAATTACCCTAACCATCAACTTGGGAAAGAAATGTTCCCCTGAAGAAAGGCAAGCATTCATCAAGTTGTTTAAAGAATAAAAAGACATATTCGCCTGGACATATGATGATCTCAAGACATAAGACACAAATATTATTCAACATGTTATTCCTCTGAAGCCACAAACCAAGCCTTTTTAGCAGAAGTTGAGGAAAATGCATCCGATTTTGGAACCACAGGTAAAGGCCGAGCTTAATAAGTTGTTAGCTGCCAGAATATTTTTTCTAGTCAAGCACACAAAATGGATATTGAATCTTGTCCATGTAAGGAAGAAAAATATAGACATCAAACTCTGTGTTGATTGCGTAAATGTCAATAAAGCTTCAGAGAAAGACAACTATCCTATGCCCCCTATGGAGCAAATCTTGCAATGTGTATCTAGTTCTAAAATGCTCTTACTACTAGATGGTTTTTATGATTACAACTAAGTTTTTGTTTACCATGATGATCAACTGAAACATTATTGTATGACTTAATGGGGAACATATGCATACAAAAAAATGTCACTCAGCGTAATCAGCATTGGGGAAACCTTACAAAGAGCAATGGACATTGCTTTTAGAGGCCTCATCAGAGATTGTGTAGTATTCTATCTGGATGATGTCATTTTCTTCTCCAAAGACAAACAAATATCATATAATTCATTAGAGAAGAGTATTCAATACATGTAGGAAGTATGGTATATCTCTCAATCCCCCCAAAAAAAAAATTGTAGTTGATGAAGGCAGAATTTTAGGGTTCATTGTTTCCAAACATGGTATGAGAATCAAACCTGAAAGGATTGAAGCAATTGCTAAAATTCTTCCTCCTCATAACAAAAAATCGATGTAGTATTTTCTCGGGAAGATTAATTTTGTGAGATATTTGTCCCAAGCTTCGCTGAAATAGTGAAACCCCTCCAAGATATGATCAAAAGGAATGCATAATTTAAATGGGGATCTAAAGAAAAGGATTATTTTGACATAATCAAAGAAGAAATAGTACAACCTCCTACATTTTTAAGTTCATATTTCACTTGAGGGTTTATACTCTATACATTTTCCTCAGACATCACATTTGCAGTTGTTCTAACGCAAAAAAATCAAGGAGATGAATTTCCCATCTCCTTTATGAGTTCAGGATTACAAGGAGTAGAATTGAACTACCCTGAAATAGATAAACAAGCCTTCGTTGTGTTTAAATATGTAAAACATTTCAGACCTTACCTGATCAAGTCAAAAACCAAGGTAATTGTACCTTATCCTACTGTAAGAAATATATTGATGCAAAAGGATTTTGGGGGAGAAATGAGATAACTAGATAATACCCTTACAAGAGTATGACCTTCAAGTTAAGCCAACTAAAATCATCAAAGATCGGGGATTCTGTAAACTAGATGTTGAATCAATAAGCAATGAAACACATAAATGTGAATTGTATCAAGATCAGAGCTTATTTGAAAGATAAATTATGTTACATTCCTACGAATTTTGATCAATGGTGCTATGAAATGAAATATTATCTAACCCATGACACAACTCCACATTATATGGAAAGGAAAAATAAGAGGGCCCTCAGAGTCAAATCATCCCAATATTAGCTCATTCAAGGAATATTGTGTAGGATAAATTATGATTGTGTCGTCTTGAGATGCCTTGAAAAGGAAGACATTGATAAAGTCCTCTCCAAAATTCATGATGGGCCTGCTGGAGGACATTTTAGAGGTGATACTACAACCCATAAGATACTTAGATCTGGTTATTACTGGCCCACCTTATTCAAATATTCCCATGCATATGCAAGAAAGTGCCAGGATTGTCAAAGAGTAGCTGGCAAGGAGAAGAAGCATGTGTTCCCCCTACATCCTGTTATTATTGAATGCCCTTTCCAACAATGGGGTTTGGATGTGATAGAATAAAGTAATCCTAACTCTTCTCAGTTGCACAAATATATCTTGATTTCTATTGATTACTTGACAAGATGGACGGAAGCAATTCCTCTCAAATCTATCAATGAAAATCAGGTGATATGATTCCTTGATTTCTTTATTATAACTAGATTTGGCATTCCTGAATAATAAGTTTTTGACAATTCCAAATACTTTTCTTCTTTGAAATTGATTGAACATGATATTGATAAGAATATCAAAATTAAATATTCATTAAATTACTATCCTCAAGGGAATAAGCTAGTAGATTCCACTAATAAAAATATGATCAAAATCCTAAAAAGAACTGTGACAAAACATCAAAGGAATTGGCATTTAGCCCTTCCCAATGCTTTATGGGCTGATAGGGTAATCAAAACTTTTCTAGGGAATTGTCCTTTCTTTCTGGTGTACAAAAAAGAATCCACTCTACCAACTCACACATTCCTTCATTCCCTACAATTAGCTTTGTCTGTACATGATGAAGAGTGTCCAATCATGCAACAAAGATTAAATATGCTCCTTAAGTTAGAGGAAGAAAGGGAAAAATCCAAACAAAACTTAATGCAATATAAAAAATTGGTTAAAATATGGTTTGACAGAAATTCAATGGGTAACAAAGATTTCCAAGAAGGTGACCTAGTGCTTAAATGGGATAAAACAAATGAAATGTAAGGAAAACACACAAAATTCCAAAAACTGTGGCTACACCCTTACCAGATTTATGAGAAGATCAGACCAGGAACCTTTAAACTCAAGTCATTGGAGGGATATTTGGAGGAGCTCGCTATTAATGGACAATTGATCAAAAGATACTTCTCCTAATCACCTCTAGTGATGTAGTTTTGTACATAATAGGTTTTCTAAATTTTCCTTTTATCCTTTTGCAGTTTATGTTTCGATCAATATTTCCCTTGTTTTGTCTTTCCTAATTTTGATTGAACTTTTCTTTTTGTCCCTTTTTCAGTTCATAATAACTCTATGTGCATTACCACTGATTAACCAATCACTTCTATGACAAAAACCCAAGATTTTTTAATAAATCTAACACATTTCCCTATGAAAGTTCCTTTTCATGTTTAAGTAATCATGTTACCTTGTTATCGATACTTATTTAGATGATTGATGGCTACACAGAAAGAAGTGACTTGTTTACCTGCTCCAAAGAGAAACTTCATACCAGTATGCTTAATTTGTTTAGGTAGTTGACGATAGTTATCCTTGATTGTGTGATCACTCTTATACTATACCAAACTTAGCCACATATTCAGGGGGAGTCCTAGCCTTAGATGTCTTCTTCATAATTCCAGTGACACTCCCAGAAACACCCTGAATATCAAAATGCATTTGTGACTTATGTGGGTGGACCCATAAGGATAAATCATTGGTTGATACTTGCATATCAAAGTAACTCTCATATCACCTCGCTTCCTACTCACCCCTGTTGCAAAAAAAATACATAAATTACATATCTAAAAGGGTGAATACTAAAGCAAGATCATCAGGAAGTTGAAAGCACTATTATCAGTGTGTGAAGTAAAAGTAAACCCATTGGGGCTATGGATGCTCATTGGCAGCGGGGTCATTCTCATATTATACCATGGAAACTTCTCTGAGGTTATGGATGCTCTCTAAGAGCAAAGCAATGTCAAGAAAAGAGAGGTGAGGAACACACTTCAGTCTATAAACATTTAGAAAACACTCTTTTGTGGTGTCTATCCCCGTAAGATCCCTATGTATACAAGTAACTAATGAATTATCATTTATTTATCACAGTAATAATGCAAGATACCATATGTACTAGATCACCTGTTTGTTTTATTATCAAGCTAGATGAAGTGGGATCCATAATCTGTACACTGTTAAAAAAATTTAAAAGCCATGAAAAAAGTAATGATGTGTCTGAGTTGATTTTTGGAGTCAGAGATAACTGGTCCTTCCTAGTAAGTCACCATTTTTTGTGAATCCCCCACAACATCCCATTTAAAATATCTCATTCATGAGATATTTTAAGTGGGTTCCCTCTATACTACTTTTTTTTTACAAGGTACTATATTACTATGTGCTTGGAAAGGTATTGGCATAGGGAAATTGTTCCTTTTGTTCATATAGTCTAGAAATATTATCTTTTTATTGCCATCTTCATTTTGAAGTGGATTTATCACTCTCCTTGCTAAACTTATTAACTCTTTCTCAACCTTATGAGTCTTATATAGATTAATATCAACACTCGTCCTTACTATTTTCCATTTCAGAGTAATATTTCTCGTGATAAACTTCCAACTCTAATGAACACAGTTTGATGGCTCACGTTTACAACTTACCCTATTATTAATCAAGATGTTGATCAATCATTGGTCAAGATATAAACACGTTGATGTTGAAACATTATGCTTACACGATGACAACCTTATAACTTGACCGATGTTAATTGGTCCATGTTGTGCAAAACAAGTATTCATCTGTGGACTTTTTGTTCATTTTTCTCGAGATAGAACTTTTCTTGAGGAAGGGAATGTTCTTTGATACCCTTCTCATCGGAGATTTGAAAATTCCACAATATTTTGAATGTCGATCGATAAGCTCTGACTCAATGCTCCTAACCTTTTCAAACTTTGACTTTTCGCATAGAAATCGATATAAGAAATGGAATATTCTTTAATGTTTTTTCTTTAGAGTATAAATAAAAGGGTGAACTATGTCTCTGCAACATAAAAAAACTCTGAAATACTTATACATAACCATTCAAACTCCCAATATTTCAACACAAAATTCAATATTAAAAGGTAATATTCTTCGATGCTCTAGCATCGAAGTGTGAATACAATGGTAAAAATTTTCACTCTGAAAGAAACAACTCCAAAGGCTTACATAATTGTCTGTGCCCCTAACCTTTTGGCACAAAAATCAAATCTAGGAACAAAATATCATTCGATACATATGTATCGAAGTGTAAATTACTCTACTAGCATTCCTCCTCCGATAGCAATGGCTCTAAAAGACCACAATTTCAAATTTTTGCCCCTTTTCACTCTGATACAGGAATTGGGAAATCTAGGCTTTCTAATCACATTAACGGTGCAATGATGCTCCGGTTTTGAAATGGTCATAGTATGCATATAATTCAATTTGTGCATTAGGGTAATTAAATTCCTATATTATGACCCCTAAACCCTCTTTGAAATCATATTTGTTCATCATACGCAAAGTAACCACTCCATTTGTGATTGATCAGCTTTGTAACGCCCTGGAAATACCTATTTTTTCTATAATCAGAAGTTTCATGTTATTTTGAATTACATTATTGAATTATTTTTTGTTATCCATATAACTGATGATTAATATGTTAATTGCAGGATACATAGAACAAGCTATGGCGAGTCAAATGCCAGGAGATCCATGAATTTGGTGCCTTCTTCCTCAAATTTTGTGCATGTATCTTCTTCCTTCCATGTAGAGGAATTAGTGATTGATAAGACCTACCACATCAGAGAAGATCATTCCATGAGATATGATGAGATATAAAATATCTTCAATAATGGAGACTTTCCTCCTAAAGATGAAAACCTCGAAGTATATCAAAACATCCAGAAGAGTGAAATTCATCTGGTAGCTACATATCTTGCATTATTCCCTTATAATGAAGCAACCCATTGGCGCTTTAAATAGTTTGACCCTAGCACTGCCACCATTTTGAATAAATCTGGGCGACAGATAACATCTTTGCGGCCTGAAGACATCAATACAAGAAATCACCTTCCTAAACCTATGTGCTCCCTCAATGAGCCATTCCTAAAGGGGTTTTCTCAAAATAACAAAGGCCTAGCCAAGTTAATGAAAAAATGGTGGGTAGATGAAGACAAAATTTTCAAGCAAGGGAAGAAGCTTATGCCCACACAAGAGTTCAAGGAACCATACAAAATAGGAATTGGAGAAGATAAAGAAAGTTGAGGAATTGGAGCAGAAGAGGTTGAAAGATGACGTGGAGTATCAAAGGAGACAAGTTGAGGAAGAATATAAAAGGTAAGATGAAGAAATCAAGGCATTGAGAAAAGAAGGTGAAAAAATAAAAACAGTTGAGGCAGAGGCCAAAAGACTCGTTGAAGAAGTTGAGGCCCATACAAGAGAAAATGAAAGAGAAACAACTGAGGTAGAAGCATGGATGATTTTAGGGGCTAAATTTATCTCATGGACCAATTTTCCATGGGTTTTCCAAAAACAAGATTCACTATTTTAAAAATGATTCACCCAAATTCTATAGGATAAAATTATTTTACCTTAAAAATCGCCAAAATTTTATAAAAACTATATAAAATCCTTATAAATTTTGAATATTTTTACAAAAATATCATCAAATACTTATAGTTGGAATATGAAGGATTAGTAAGATTTGCCAAGGTTTCTACATTTTAAAATAAATTTCCATCCTTAAAATCATCCCTGGGTATAAGCTAAAATAAAGGTAGATGAGCAATTGGAGAAACATAAGAAAAAGGAATTAAGTGAAACCCTCGGTAGCCCATCGAATCCTAATCTGGGCATAGTGAACATTTCACCCCATGAATACACCCACCTTAATGCCATCCTAGGTAATACCACCTTTTCTTCACAAATTCTAAGTTTTGAAGGTGTTGTTGTAGCTATAGGAGAATATTACTAAGATGACAAGATGAAGAGAATTGAAGAAAGGTTGAACAAAAGGAAAATGGGAGAGTCTGCTAAGTTTAGGTCATCTACAGGAAGAGTTGTGGAATGGAAAGTTGGGCCTGACCCAGAGGAAAATGCTATACAAGCAACTTATGCTTTGTTGATTTTTCTAATTTCCAGATCTGATAATTATTACTGTTATCATAGATTAATTACAAACTGAAATAAAACTATAGCGGAAATAATATAATCACAGAGAAATAACCATGCACAATAGACACAAGATTTATCCTTGGAAAACCAGAAATCGAGAGAAAAACCCACCAAACTTTTCTCTAGAAGAAATTCAATCCAATTTCATGAATACATTACCAGACAAATGAAAAGTTCCAAGATCATAGAAATTTTTTCCCTAGTGTGAGGAAGATCCCTCAAGTATGGCGCATCACTCGAACAAGATAACGCACCATAGAACTAACACAACTAGCAATTGGCAACTGCAACTATAACTGCAATTGGATAATGCACACTAGAAGAGGAGAGCTGATGAGATGTGTAATAATGAAATAAATATGCCTTTATTTATACTAGTCAAGTCACCTTAATTTACTTGCAGGGTCGACTTGTCAATTTTTTCTTTTAACTTTATTTTATTTATTTTGTTGCTTTTACAAGTGTTTCTTCAATGCTTCAAAGGAGTCGACCTAATCTTCTTGTCTTATTTTTATTTCTAGTGTATTTCGGGATCTTCTATAATGGTCTCTTGTATTTTCTTATGGAGAATGACTGCCTGAAGTTGCAAAACTTCAACACTCCATCTCAACGAGGGAGACATTCTTCGTACTTAGATTTCTTCTATCATAGAAAAGTTTCTTCATGAGACATGTTGATGATCCATCTCACACAACTGTGTTTAGCACCTTGAGTCTCAAATAATACCACACCTATACCATTCACCTCCACAAGTACACCCTTGTGAGTGAATGCCACCACAGGTAAACCCTTTTGAATGAATCTACCATTCTCCACTAGTAAAACCACCAATCCTTGGAGAATTACGTTCAACTATATCTTACACGTGGAAGAAACTCAAGCACCTTGAGTCCACAAGTAAACCCCTGTAAGTAAGGACTACGCCTGGGCCCATTTACCATAAGTACACTCTTGTTATAAAGGTATCCTATCTCCATTGGTCTACAACCCAATCTAGGATAAGTTTCGGTCGATGCTTACCAGGGCCACTCACCACCACAAGTACACCCTTGGGAGTGAGTTTCACTTAGATGTAAACCCCTGTAAGTGAATTTTTTATTCTCCATTGGTTAAACCACCAATCCTGGGAGAATGATGCTTGATGCAACCACACACTAGAGGAATACTAGTACCTCCATTCTTCTATCCTGAAGACTATGTCTGGGCCACTCACCTCCACAAGTACACCCTTGTGAGAGAGTGTCACTTATAGGTAAACCCCTGCAAGTGAATCTGTCACTATCCACTGGTTAAAACCAATCCTAGGAGAATGACACTCGATTCTTCCTCATGGAGAAACAACATCACCTCGAGTCTTATGTCCTTTGAAGAGTACGCCTGGGCCACAAGTACACCCCTGTGAATATATGCCCAATGTTGCAAATCATCAATAATCCCTCTCAGTGAGGGATACATTATGCATCACGCCAAGTTCGTCTCTAGATACTGGAGCTTAACTTATCCCTTATGTATCATTTCTTGGATGATTTACAATCTATTCATCTGTGGATATATACTTGAGCTTCACTACTCCCTTCTGCATCATGTCTCAGATGAAGTCCTGCAAGAAGCTTATGAAGCCACACTGATTTACAACTTGTGATACCAACTATGATATACATTGTCTTTATTGTACTAAGTGCTACAAAAAATTGCTTTCCTGAAATCGTAACTGATCCCAAGCTAAAGAAGCATCCCAAGGTGCTCAATCTGTCTACTTCACTCCTTGCCCAATTAGAATCTATATATCCCTGCATCCTTACTTCACCACCTGAGACATATATGATTCCATATCCAACTGTACCATGGAGGTACCTCAACACATGCTTTCCTACAACCCAATGGTAGTGTCTTGACTCTACCATAAACTGGCTCAAGGTGCTCACTCCAAAGAAAATATCTGGACTGGTGTTAACAAGATACACTGAGGATCCAATCAAATGAATGTACATTGTGGGATCCACCAAATCTGAATTTGAAGCAGAATCACTCAAATTATCTAGATGTGTCTCCATAGGTGTAGCCATGGACTTGTAGTCCATCATATCGAACCTCATCAGTATCCCCTGTCTGATGAAGATCTCATCTCATCTCTGTCACATCTCTAATCCAAAGAAATAGTACATCTGGTCAAGATCCTCCACCTTGAACTCTGAGGCCAACTCCCTTTGTCACTAGAGTAAGTCCTATTGTCCAATCCACCTCATTGGTTGCTCCCTCTGTGACTAAGGAAAAACCCATACCTCAGTCCTCCTAATTGGTTGCCTCCTCTGTCACTGTAGAAAATTCTATTGAAACAAGGGTATCCTCCCAGGAGATATCACATCTCCTATAGGCCTCCTCAACTCATGGCACCTGTCTAGCAATCCTAGAAGATGTCTTTCTCTCACCTAAACCTAAGGGGGAACTCCATCTAAATTATCGGCTCTCCCTCTGAGCCAATTGACTGTCTCTGATATCAGGCTCTCTCTGAGTCCACATGCTCCCTCTGAAACTTGACTCCCTTTGAGTCTGTACAATCTTTGAATCCATCTAGTCCATCTTCTTGACCTCGTATGAAGTTTGATCTCCTATGAATTGTCCTAGGAGGATACTCCTCCCTATTGGATCCCGAGGGTTGGCTCCTTCTGAGTTGTTACTTGGTGGGGCCACCTACCTCACCACTGGTGGAGCCACCTTCTCCTCCTCAAAGCTATGACTATATGTAACTCGAGAAACTCTAAGTTTTTTTCTCTCCCTTAATGTATCACTGAGATATGCATGCCTCTCTACATCCTACAATGTGTCACAAAGTCATGTTTGCCTCTCCTAGTCACTACAACATCTCTAGGTAGATCCAGTGGCCCTGCTAGCTCAACTGACTCCTCTTGATAGTATGAAGGATGGAAAACTGGACTAGAGGTATCTATACGGTCATCCTTCAGAGTCTAATGCTCCTCACTATCAATCTCCATATGAGACTCTATGTATCCCATAAAAGTATCTTTCTTTCCAGAAGGTTCTAACTTCGTCCTCTTCTCCTTCATTACATGGATGTATATTGGAATGTAAACAACTCCTTGTCTAGATAGTCTACTCCATGTCTCAAACCAGAGACTATCTGACATGTTTCCACCTGTAACTATCACTATATCTCCCTCTCAGAGCTATCACATGTGACCTTCCCAGAACAAGAACAAGAACAACACTCATCCAATGTTGTGACCAATCATTCCTTCACAGTGACCTGCCCATAACAAGAACAAGAACAAAATATAAGAACAACACTTTTATAGTGTTGTTACCAATCACTCTTCCATGGTAACCTACCCGGAAAAAAAGACAAGAAACACACTTTTCTATTGTTTTGACCAATCATTCCTCCACAATAACCTGCCTGGAACAAGAGCCAAAAACAAAAGACAAATTGAATAATGTCAACAAGCTCAAAACCCTAAAATTTCAACCTTGACCAAATGCCAATCTGAGAGCACCAATAGATGTGCTACGACAAGGCAAGTTTCTCTGTGGTAAAATTAGTTCCAACATTTTCCAATATTTATGCTCAATGATCTTGAAAAGTGTATATTTTTGCAGTGGAAAATTTAATGTGCAATGACAAATTGTGCAACAGCAGAAAAAATTGTGCAGTGGCATATTTCAACAAAGCTTTGAAACCATGTTGATTTTTCTAATTTCCATATCTGATAATTATTACTGTTATCACAGATTAATTACACATTGAAAATTACAAGTGAAATAAAACTGTAGTGGGAATAAAAGAATCACAGAGAAATAGCCATGCACAATAGACACAAGATTTGTCCTGGGAAAACTCGAACTTGGGAGAAAAACCCAACAAATGTTTCTCTAGAATAAATTCAATCCAAGTTCATGAATACATTACCAAACAAATGAATAATTCCAAGCTCATATAAAGTTGTGCCCTAGTGTGAGTAAGATCCCTCAAGTATGTCGCATAACTAGAACAAGATAGTGCACCACAGAACTGGCACAACTAGCAACTGGCAACTGCAACTGGATAATGCACACTAGAAGAGGAGAGCCGATGAGATGTGTAATAATGAAATGAATCTGCCTTTGTTTATACTAGTCAAGTCACCTTAGTTTACTGGCAGGGCTGACTTGTCATTTTTGTCTTTTATCTTTATTTTATTTCTTTTGTTTCTATTACAAGTGTTTCTTCATTGCTTCAATGGAGCTGACTTGATCTTATAGTATTCTATTTCTTTCTAGTGTATTCCAGGGTCTTCTATAATGGTCTCTTGTATTTTCTTATGGAGAATAATTGCCCGAAGTTGGAAAACTTCAACATGATCTCCATGCATTTGTAGGTTTAAATGATTCATCGGTTCTTGAGGTTACTACTGCCTTAAGTGTGGCCTGAACTAGAATCACTAAGCTAGATACGTAGTTTAAAACACAAAATGATAACATCTCTATAGAATTTCTAAAATCTATTGAGAAAAAGGACAAACTACATAAAGAAAAATTGAAAAGACTGTCCAATATGTAAGGGATGAGCTGACTTCAGAATTTGAAAGGGCCACCAAGGTTGCTGATAATATCAGGACAAAGGAACTCAACAAAGTATTGCAAACCCAAAAGGATGACATGAATGCTAAATTTAATAAAAAAACATAGTTGGAACATGACACCAATTCAAAATATTTGGAATCTACAAAGGTAAAACTTTGTGAAGAAATTGAACAGATCAGGAGAGAGCATGCAAAGGAGATATCTCATTTGCAAACTAAGCTAGATGAAACCAAACATGTTATTGAACAAAAAATACTTCAAATAAAGGGATAGTAAAAATCCAATGAAAATCTTGAAGAGTTCCTGGAAGAAAACAAGGAAAAGACTCTCACTTTGGAAACAATCAAGGAAGAGGCTATTGACCTTAATGAAAAGCTTAGAATTGAGAAGAAAGAATGTTTGTGCCTTCTAAATGATATGTAGGCTGATCGGGATGACCAATTGAGACTTGAAGATGAAATAGTTGGGATCAGGGATCAGTACCAAAAGGAAAATGATTCCTTCGACAGGATCGTCGACTCGCAAGGAGTATATAAAAATCCCCCAGCTACATTGTTATGTTATTCTAGAAAAGAAAGAATAAAAGACCAAGTATTCTTCAATACTTGGAAGCCTCTTTTACAAGATGTCCAAGTCATCCAAAAGAAAACATCTAAAGCATGTAAATGGTTATGGAATAGTTCTAATGATCTCCTTGAATACTTTGGAATGCAGTTTATGCCCCCCATTAATGAATCAACACTTGCCAAAATCAGGATAGCTGAGGTGGAGAGGCTCATGGAAACTAGTAGATTGAACATTGAGCATCTAACTGAAGTAAATAAAGAATCTCTGGAAGAGTATATGTTGAAAACTATCAGTCTTATCACTATGACCCATGATTTCATTAAACACACAACAAAAGAACTAAAGAAGGAAGTGTCCACCAAGGTTTATGACGGTGAATTGGATATCGAAAAGATGCAGTAAGAGAAGTTACAAAATATCATGCATAGTTATTCACTCTAGAAGAAATATCGGGACCGAATGTAGATGCAAAAGAACCCATGATGATCCCTATTTTCATAACTACTCCACATGTCTCATCTTTTCTTTTGTAATCCCAATAAGGAAAGGCATGCAAAGAGTCACGTTTGCAAACTATTTTTGCTTATGATTGAATATCAAGAATGTTAACTATCACTGAATAGTTATAAAAGGAATGAATATAAATGAGAAGAGGCTTTTGGACTCAGATTGTATAAGGACAATAATACAACTGTATGTGAATTTGAACAAGAGACACTTTAAAGATTTTGGTACAAATGTGTATGAATGAGACTATTCTATTTATCCATGTTTATTTTTGTGAATGTGTGGATTTTAGTTTAATGAACTATTTCTTGACTATTTTTTGTATGTCCATGTTGGATTATGTTGTCATTGATGCCAATGGTTTGATTTATTGATGTCATTGATTGATTTCAAAGGATTGATCGATTGATGATTAATGTAATATAATATGTATTTTCCTTGATGAGAATGCATAGATGAAGATGGATCAATGAGTTGTCATTGATACATGATGAAGATGGATCGTTGTTGTTTCATTGGTATATGATGCATTGTTGGAAAAATGTATAGATGACTCAT
>SNQJ01S0221764.1:2385-15011 GCA_010110895.2 Picea sitchensis
CACCCTCCATGGAAAAGGCAGTTAATGAATATTGAGCAGGTGGTTGAGACCTTAGCTCAAGCCATGAATGCTTGGCATGGAGGTGCTGATAGGCAGTTTGCCCAAGATCGTCCTGTGTGCAGGTTTTCTCAAAAGAGCCATGCCAATCTGATGTCCTTGACTGATCAGAAGAACCTGCACACACAAAGTTAGACTTTAATGTGTCATCTACCCTCTTGCTGCCAAGAGAGCGAATGGCTCTGAGTATATATACTCAGTTTTTGTATTTTTGTAAGGATCGATGGTAGAGCTAAGCTCCCGACTGTAAAGCTTTAACAAAGCCTCTGGTTCTCTGGTTATACAATGATATTTTGAGATTTCTTGTTTAATGGTGGCCAACCTCCTCCTTTCCTTGTTCCTTTGAATCTGAAAACCCGGGTATGGATGATCCAGTTGGGTGTTGCTGTAACTATATGATGCATGTTTGATTGTATTAGTTCCGCAACGTTTGAGGTTTACTTTGAAGTTTCTCTGGTCTGAGAGGATCTCATATCTGAGATTTTTCCCCTTTCTTTTCTTTCACTTACTCACCACTATGAAAATTTACTGGCTTAAGTTAAATCAAGACCTCGTATGTCCTTGCTGTTCCAACCCAGTTTTCCGAGTGAGCGATATTGTTCTGAGTTTACTTCCATTCGATCACCCCCTTTATAAACAAATCGTGACATAAACTGATGGGCCTCAAGCTTACTCCTGCCGCAATCCAGGAGTGACTTTTGAAGCCAACACCGTCAGTGGATGTTTCCATCAATGGTTACATTATGGGAATGATGTTATGAGGCTTTCTAAGGTTTGAAGGATTGTCTACAAAATGAAGCATCCAATGGAATTCATAAGTACTCTACGTATGCATATATTGGATTGGTGATATGTTATTGAGTTGGTGCTCAGTTGAGAATATTAGTGTCTTCATTCAGTAGATTGGTGCTTGTTCTTTAGGGAGTGGGTGATTCCTTCTAGTTGGAGCTGGTAAAGTTAGGGGGTTGGTTCCTCCTTCTAGTTGGTGCTAGTAATTCAGGGAGTTGGAGATTCCTTCAGGTTGGTGCCTGCAAATGAGGGGGTTGGTGCCTCCTTCTAGTTGGTGCTGGAGAATATTGGAAGTTGGTACTTCCTATAAATGTAATCTTAACATGATATAAGAAAAGCATCCCATGGTTTTCTCCCATTTTTGTTTCCACGTAAAAATCATTGTGTTATGTGTATGGTTTTTTGTGATAATGAATGACATTTTTAATGGTTAATGTTTACATGATGTGCTTAAGGTTAAAAATCATGGTAAAAAGTGCTCAATACTAATTCACCCCCCTCTCTCGGTATTGGTGAATATTCAAACACAAATTTCATTTCTTTTTAATTAATATATTTCCTCAAGTGGTTACGTTGGATGGGGTCGTGGACTATTTCCATTTTTGAGGGTTTTAAACACGTAATACGCTACTGTTACACACCAAATTCCCACACTACTAAGTGTCACGCTTATTTATCGTATTCTACTAAGTGTCATGCTTATGTATCACTTGTGTATCACATTATACTAAGTGTTGCACTTAAATGTCACAACTTCATCATCACGTGAGAGTACTTGTCATGTTCCCTAGACATGATTGATGAGAAATACATCATTTGGAGGTCGAAATGCTACTTTTTCCTTGAGATTTTGGCCTTAATTGAGCTTCATCTCCCCCCTTCCCATATACAAGGAATGATGAAACCTTGATCATCGCTCCCCCAGAGTGTCTTAGGGAGCGATAGTTTCCTAGTGCACAATTATGGGGGGGGTGATGAAGTTGTTGAAGCAATTTTTCCTTGATTTGTGAGGTTGTTTCTGAGAGTTTGCAGATGGTTAATGGATTGGTTCGAACTATCTCCTATTCAAGCCAAGGTCAATATTGTTGGTTGAGACAAATCCTCTTTTGATCACATCCTCTCCTAAAAATTATCCCATGGTTGTGATACCTCAAAGCCTATATAATGAAGGCCATGCTTGAGTGAAAAAGGGAGGGATAATTTTAGAGTATCATACTTTTGATCTTGAGACATTCAAGAAGGGAGAATTTCATAGTATCATACTTCTGATCTTGCGATATTCAAGAAGGGATAATTAAAGAGCATCATACCTATGATTGTGTGAGATCCAAGGGGATGGATAGGAAAGCTTGGAGGAGTTGTTTCAACGTCAAACTTGATATTGTAAGTGCTTCCATTTTTTTGGATTTCCATTAATACATAACTTGGCCTATTCCTCTCATGTATATGCATTCAAGTGTTTGCATATCTATTGTTGTTAAATTCATCATAGATAGATCTAATTTCACTTAACTATATTGTGTGGA
Organism: Picea sitchensis; assembly: GCA_010110895.2. NCBI lineage: Eukaryota > Viridiplantae > Streptophyta > Pinopsida > Pinales > Pinaceae > Picea > Picea sitchensis. The sequence goes on from SNQJ01S0221764.1 coordinate 4,758, forward strand.
ATAAGGAGGTTTATCTTTGTTCTTTGCAGGTATTTTCTTGCGCCTAAGACCTTGGATAGCAAGGTTAAAGGATGGAGCAATGAGGACAACCATCGCAAAAATGTAAGTCATCCATCTCTTCCTTCTCATTCTAATTGTTGAAATAGGTCTAGGGGGAAAGTAGTTCACGATTTGTTTTCTTCTGTCTTGGATTAAGAGGGGTCTTTATCCAAGGGGGGTTTCACCCGTCCGCAGGGGGAACTTTACCATAACAACTGGTGTACTGATATTTGATCCATTTGTGTGAACAATCGCTTAAGGTGTTTGACCTATGTGGAAATACCCTGGTTGTCACACATGGTATCAAATCCCATATAAAGACCCTCTCCCTTTATTGATAGAGATATTGAACCTGTGTCACTGCATGCATAAAAGTATTTATGGTTTCTACTATATTTGTGCATTTATGGACTAAGAGGGTTATTCCACTGCATCTCGAGTGTTGCTTTTAGTTGGAAACACTTTTAGTTTTTCCTGAAAAAGTTTATGTTTTTTCAAGATATGCCCATTTTTGTCAGATCCAGAGGTAAAAAATTTTATTACGTTGTTAAATTTTGTTTACTGGTGTGTTAATATTTTAGTTTTTCTTTTTCATATTCCTAGTTTGATACCCTTTTTTATTTGTGTATGCTCTTTTTTGTGTGCTTTATGCAATCTAAACAAATCATAAAAAAAGTGGAAAGTGTTTTATTTTCTGCATATGCTCTTTGCATTGCGCTTTATGTGATCTAAAAAAACAAAAAAACAAAAACAAAAAGAAAAAATTCATTTTCTGGGTGTTATCACTCAGAAATGCACCAATAGGTAGAAATAACTCTAGGATCTACAACAAATAAAACTGAGTAATAACTAATAAGAAATTGACCCTAAGTCACTAACTGAGTGCTTCTCCATTTGGGATGGAACTTGGCTAATCACATGGGGCATCCCTAATGTTCATGAATTGAAAATCACTTAGAAATATGTGTGTTAGTATGACAAATAAACACAGAAAAATGGTCCATGGTATGCAAATAAGCAACCAAAAAACTAAGTAAATTGATAGTTAACAAATATGAGAGAATTTTCGTTTGCAATAGTGAGATATGAAAATAAAATACAAAATAATATGCGATCTAAATGATAAATACAACCAAATTAGAGTCAATAAATCCACCTACACCATTGCAAAAAAAATAATTATTGCACCAACAAGTTCAAAGAGCCAAGAGAAATAAAATACTCAAACTTTATCTTTGTATTATTCAAGAGATTGGTTGCACCATAGAGACAGAGTATAAGACTGATCATAGTAACATGGCTTTGCACATAATACAAGAAGCAAGAAGAGAAGATGGAAAATAAAGGTTTCTAGTTGCTCACTCCAAAAGACTCCGTTGTATAATGAGCATTCACCCTTACTTTATAGATTCTTGAACTTTCTAAACAAGGCACCTTAGTCATGCAAAAATACCTCTGAACTTAAGTGGTTGTAATAAATAAATAAATAAATTTCTAAAATCAACCACCTATTTTCCATGAATAAACTCTCTCACAAAGAGGGAGATGCCTTGTTCTATATTTGGCCAAGCTCATGCACCCTTCCTTAACTCTCCATGTGGTGTTGATTGAACTAAAAATGAACTGAAGATAAATTGTTCCAAAATTATCCTAGCTCATGTGCCCTCCATGCAGTGTTGACTCAACTCAAGATAAGTGAACCTTCCCAAAATACACTGGCTATATAATAATATCATCCTCCTCATGCAAAAAATTCATCCTCCCTTTCCAATAATAGTTGATAAGTCATCCATTGAAAATAGAACCGATGCATGCAATTCAACCTTATCTCACTTCCAAATTTATCCAATAAGGTGCCTAGGATTTCCTTAAAGATATTGCCACATGTCATCCAACATGGCTTCCTTGCCTGCTGCCACATATCACACTGCATTGTGTCCATACCTACTAATAATAAAACCACTAAAAATAGACATGCTAAAAATAGGAAAAGACAAAGAATGTCGAAAACTCCTAGGAGAACATTGCCAAATATAACATGCCTAAAAATAAGCAATTTTTAAAATAACAACTTATCACATGTCAATGAAATTATGCTCATTGGATTTGATTTTCTACAAGGAATCCAAATATATACTCATAATTGTCACATTAGCCTAAAACCCTAACTGATAAAAATAACAATGTCTTGCATGTCATCCGGAAAATGCTCATCGACATCTTGATCTCACAAGGATCCCAAATATGTAATCATATATGACATGTGGACCTTTGAAATTTGGATCCTAAAAAATATGAAGACTGCTAAAAATAACATTTTTTCCCAAAACTGATGACTATGCCTCTAAAATGCTTTTGCCTCTATAATGAACTCTAATACTTGGAAAATTTGTCTCTTCTCTCTGTCAAAGTTGTCTTTGATCTCTGTGAAACTTGTCTTTGACTACTAGCTCGATTGTTGGAAGCAGGCCAAAGTGGAAAGCAAGGCGATTTTGGGAAAGAAGACATGCACGTGGAAAATGACAACTGGAAGGAAGAACAACACACAGGCATTCATGGAAGACCTAACAATGTTAGGGTTAGGGTTTTGGTAATGTATTGTAATGGTTGAAGAGCCATAAATGTATAAATATAGTTACCTAGGTCTCATAAGGGGATGATTGTTGTAGTGAGTTGATAGAGATATAGAGAGACGAATACAAAGAACCGAATGCTATGTAATATTTTGTTGTATGACCTACTTTTGTAAGATGTTGAGCTAGAGAGGACTGAGGAGGGTAGATCTTGAGGGTTAGATCGCATATTGAGGAGCCTGGTGCAATCTAGTCCACCTCATAATAGATCTTAACCCGACTAAGAAGAGTTGTAAAGCGCACAATGCTGTAGGGAAAAAAATGAATATAATAAAAGCGCTAAGAGCCAGATCTTTGTGGACGTAGCCTAGGGGGGTTAACCATGGTAACATCAGTGTTGATTGAATACATGTATTTATTTATTGTCTTCAGTAGTTATCGATATGCTAGATGAATGAGTTGTTATATTTCCTATGTAATCATAATGGCAATATATTGCACCAATAAGTTATAATAGAGCTCTCAGCGTCTGGTTCTCAGATTCTCCACTCAATCCTAGGCTACAAACACATGATTATTGTAGTCACCCATTAAGACTATCTTGGGTGAGACGACACAGTGCACCATGTGCACTGTGTTGCCTTCTGGTTTACCAGGAGAGCTGATAGTTTTAGAGGCTTTGTTGGAAACCCGAACATACATGAGCCCTGGGTCACCCAATACAAACTCATATAGGATATATGAGTGAGGATAACCAACAAGTGGTTCCATTACCGTTGGTAGGAACAATAGAGGATTGAGTAGATGATATATGTTGAAGATCTGTTAAAAGATACATAAAATTTGTGGGAGGCGGAGCAAGAGAATATTAATGCAGAGAAGAAAGAAATGAGCCGCTAGAAGGGGAAGTTGAGACTGTGGAATCCCACAAAATAAGAGATTGAAAGCTATATAAAAATGGAAGAGATGGATTTTTCACATAAAGATAACAAAAACCCTAGAGTAACACCCCACAAATATCTTGAGAAATACATGTTTACTAATTTACACGAAGTTTTTTTCTGTGATTTTCCACACTTATTGCAGGAGTGGATACTAAGGTTGAAGGATAATCACGCAACAAACCGGATCCGACGGTTAGAGTGGACTCCGGTACATATTGAGCAGTTACAACAGGTGAACAACAAATTCACCCTCGTAGTATATTTTTGGCTCGACAATATTGTAGCAGGATTTATAACAGAGTTTGTAATAGATACAACAAAGTCATATAGCACAACAGAGCAATAGTTTCTACGTGGACCTTGATGAAGGTACATTAGATCCCTGTATACTTCTATTAAGATACGACTATACACCAAAGGTGTAATTACAATGGAGTTAGACAACTAAAAATTCCCTGCGTGCATGGGGGAAGGGAGGAAGCACTAACAGAAAGAGGAGAAATGGAAGGAGAAAAGGATAAGGGAAAGAAGGAGGAACCCTTGGACCCAATCATGATGGATGACAAATAGATTAAGAGGATCATGACAACAACTAGAAAGATGCGTAGCAGAGTACCCTACCAATACAAGGTGAATACCAAGAAGAGAGTCGTAGCCGCGAGGGAAGGCTTGGCAAGCGACGAGGAAGAGGTAGAGGATCTCTGGGTTGTGGAGCAGATTGAGGAAATCCTACGCACAACATATGGAAGGAAGATGAGAGGTCCAAGAATAGGAAGAGAAGGCATCAATCCTATCCTTATTAATGTCAATGTGGACCCCATAAACCCATGTGCGACTAATACACCAAAGAGAACACCACCGTTTAGACAACCAAATTTCGGGAGAAGAAAGACAGTAGGAAGTGCATCTACACAAGGAACAACAACTGGAGGAGCCATTTCAGGAAACACTAGTCAAGTATCTACACCGTGCGGAGGTAGTAGTTAAACGTTCATAATGGCAGGACATGATCCCACCATCAGGTTACCATAATTTGAAGGAGAAGCGTCGGAGGACCCAAAAAACATTTGTTCATCTATGAGAAGATTTGGGAAGAAAAACAGATCACATACGAAGATACTAAATTGGAACAACTAGCGATTACACTAAGGGATCGTGCACTCGATTGGTATATGAGTTTAGCTACAAAAAATCCACCAAGGACAACCAGAACAATTACAGACATCAAGAAATTGCTGATAAACGAGTTCCAAAAGCCAAGTTCAGAAGATTAGTACATGAATGAGATGATCGAAATTAGACAAAAACCAGGAGAATCCGTATGGGAGATTGACCATAGATTCAAGAGGCTGAAGGGAAAATTGAAATATCTCATGACCAATATGCAACATAGGCACCTATTCATCAATTCACTATTACCRCACTTAAAATATCCATTGCAACAACAAAAGTTTMAGACGTAGGCATAGGMTCTACAGGAAGCCCTACAACTGGAAGAAAACCAATATCAACAGACGAACCTAGCCATCGAAGAACTAAAGGAGGATTTGAATAAATTAACGTTCTAGCTAAACCAGAATACAAGTAAGGACAAACAAGAAGCTGTTTGGTGTACTACATGCAGGACGAAAGGGCACCACAAGAACAAATGTCCAACATTCACACAATATATGGAAACAAGAATGCCAAACCCATTACTGATAGGAGGACTATGGTGCGAAATCTGTAAGAAACTAGGCCATGATCCATATCACTGCCCAATGATGCATAAATACCAAACAGTTCCTACAAGTTCATATTGCAACTTTTGCAAGTCAATGGGCCACGATGACAAAGATTGTAGAACTATGGATTTGATGTGAGAAAGGAAATTAGATGCATATAGAGTGAAAGCATAAATGATGATTGGGAAAGACACACCACAATTTAATCAAGTTCCAACTCCATAAAACACTATGCAGCAACAATATAATACTGCGCAACAACCATATAATACCACACAACCACAGTACAACACAACAAAACCTCAGTACAATACTACGCAGTACAATTAGGCACCACAATATAACGTGCCACGAGGAGATCGAGTGGGCTACAGAGGTGGAGGACGAGTGAGAGGAGGTTTTGGAAGAGGTAGAGGACCAGTGGTATGTCACAATTGTCAATGACTGAGACATTATGCAAGGGAATGTCCAGTGCCACCAACAACTTGTATGTATTGTCGCGCATCGGACCATGATATGGAGGAATGTCCGACATTATTGGTAAAGATCCAGGAAAAGAGGAACTAGAACAACCAGAATGTTCAATGGATTTTAGACGAAGTGAGGGACGAAGGACGAAACATCAACATAGTTACTAATGGAGGAGATAAAACAGGAAACGACGTAGTCCGACAAGAGCCAGTACAACACCGATGGGTGAAGAAGATCGCAAAACCAAGGAAGCAGTTCGACGCACATAATAAGAAGGAGATATTTAAGCAAGCCAGATAAGAATTTCAAAAGGAATACACGGTGTCGACTTCAAATGTGAATCAAAGAAAGGAAGCGCCAGAGTATGAGATGCCTCCGTTATTGGATCATACCAACGAAATGAAACCCATGGGACAAGTAAGTACAATCAAAGGATTTTTGCAATCATGTGTAAAAGTATTAAATGATCCATCATCTATCAAAATATTGCAAAACATATTAGAAATATGTATTATAGATACGAAAGGAAAACTAGAACAAAAAACAGTCAATAACCTACATACAAGGAGAAGAACAAATAGAGAATTCAGAATGAATGCCAACATCGGGGATTTCAACATGGGAGATATCATAATGGATCTAGGATCTGAAGTTAATGTATTACCAAAGAAGACATGGCAATGCATGGGAGAAACCACATTAGGATATTCACCTGTTCAACTGAAACTAGAAAACCAACAAAAAGTCCTACTAATTGGTAGACTGAAAGGGGTGATAGTAGACCTAAATGGAGTGCGCACTAAATCAGACTTTGAAGTGATTGAAATAGTGGACGACACAACACCATATCTAGTGTTGCTTGGTTTGGATTGGGTGTTTGATAACTAGGCCATAATCAATTTGAAGACATGGAAAATGACATTTGAGTCAGGTGAATACAGGGTCATCGCACCATTAGACCCATTAGAAGGGGAAAGGTTTGTAGAACCCACTTGCTTAGAATTAGAGGAGATCAGCCAATTGTGCAAAAAAACTACGAGCGATGAGGATTACGTAAACCCAACTGTATATGTGATACTCAGTTGGCGGAGCATTACTTCATGTGGGACAGAATCAGATACCAGTTTAGAGAACTGGCAACAAAGGCTACACGAAGTTTCCATGAGAATATGCACACGAATAGACTGCGCAGTAAGATGGGTAGGCATGGAGATAAGGGAACCACTCAGTTTCCATGGAATAAATGATCTAGAAGTATTCTTGGCACAGTATGAAGATGAATTTCTAGAGAATCAGAGACTTTTAAAACTTGATATAACACTCAAATCCACACCCGCAAGATGGTGGGGCACACACAAAGAGACAATCACAGATTGGTATCAATGTAAGTGGTTACTGCGCATAAGGTTTGGTGCAGAATAGAAAAACAACAAGCAACAAAAGTATGATGGACAGGGAGCACCAATGGAACACTTGGAGAAGTGCAGAACATTTTGGAAAATGACACCCCAAGAGGAATGGCCTCATCATTTCATACACACTCTAGAGGGCATACCAACGAACTAGTATACAGACCAGGAACTACGCAAAGGAACTACGACTTGGATGGTATTGCAAAAAAAATTTACAGTCAGTTTTTCATTCGAGCATGAGAACCCCAACATAGATGCAACTCTAAAACATATAAGAGGAGTGATATTCATCAAGGAGCCAGAATTCGAACTCATAACATAAGAACAACAACGGAACAAATAGATATTCAAAGAAATGTTGTCTTGTTACCACGTGCAGGAGTAATCACCGGATGAAGACTATCCGCGTGATATTCAGATCGAGGAAGCGGAAGGCAAAAGATAAGTGGAGGGTCCACCTATAGAATCATAAGTTATTGTCGTGTCGATCAAAGTGAAGAAAGTCGACATTGGAACATTTGAGAATCCAAAAATGGCCAGCATTGGAGATTATACGGATGAGAAAACAGTAGAAATAATAACCGAGTTACTGCACGAGTACATCGATTTGTTTCCCACAACATTTACAGAGATGAAGGGTATAGCAGGAGAGATAGGAAAAATGAAGATACCACTCAGAACTAAAGAAAGACCGATTAGACAATGACCATACAGATTGAACTTGATATATAAACAGAAAGTCAAAGCTGAGATCGACAGGATGCTCGAAGCTGGAATCATAGAACCAGTGGAATAATCGGAGTGGGCAAGCCTGATGGTAGTTCAGGAGAAAAAAATAAGAGGGATAAGGATATGCGTCGACTTGAGGAAGTTGAACGATGCATGCCTACATTACCCGTTCCCTACACGTTTCATGGACGAAGTGTTGGAGAACGTAGGAGGACATTAAGTTTACTCATTCACTAATGGATTCTCATGCTACCACCAGATCAAGATAGTGCAGGAAGACAGATACAAGACCACGTTTTCTACAGAATGAGGATCCTACTAGTACACAGTCATGCCGTTTGGACTGAAGAATGCACCAAAAATATTTTCTAAAGTAGTCATCGCCGCGTTTAAGGAATTCATCCACTAGTTCCTAGAGGTCTGCTTGGACGATTGGAAAATCTATAGCTTGTTGAAAGACCATGTAGAGGTTTTACAAATGATGTTAGAACGATGTAGACAGTGCCAGATATCATTAAACATAAAAAAATGTATATTCAGAACATCGTTTCGGATACTACTGGGCCATATAGTATGCAAACAAGGTTTACTAGTAGATCCTGCAAATATTGCAGTGATTGTTAACTTGCCACCACAAAAAATAGTCCGTCATCTAAGAGCGACATTAGGACACACATGATACTACAAAAAGTTTATCAAAGGATATGCGCAGATTACTGCACCAATGGAGAAACTGTTAATAAAATACACAAAGTTTTAGTGGAACGATGATTGTCAACATGGTTTGGACACGTTGAAAGAAAATATGGTCACCATGCCAATACTAGTATTTCCAGACTGGGAGAAGACATTCCACGTACACGTAGATGAATCATTCATATCACTTGGAGCTACCTTGGCACAACCACGAGTGGTAGATCTGGATCACCCTATAACATTTGCGAGTAGAAAGCTATCGGGCTCAGAACAAAACTATAACACTACAAAGAAGGAAGGCCTAGCTATGGTCTACGCATTGCAGAAGTTCATACATTACTTATTGTGAAAACAATTCAAGATGTTCACAAATCACTCATCCATTAAATACCTAGTCAACAAGCTAGTGTTGGGGAGGAGAATCTGTCGATGGTTACTACTCTTTCAAGAATTTGATTTTGAATTAATAGTCAAGCCAGGAAAATTGAATGTAGGACCTGACCACCTATAAAGGGTCACAAATGAAGAATAACCTATGAATTTAGAGGAAAAATTCCCAGACGCACAGTTATTTTCAGTCCAGATCACTGATGAATAATTTGCAGACATCATTCAATACTTGAGCACATGTACTACGTCACAGGAGTATAACACCGTGCAAAAGAAAAACCTGGTAGTCCGAGCTGCAGAATATCAACTGATCGCAGGACACTTATACAAAATGGGCATATATATTATCTTGTGCAGATATGTGTTAGAACATGAAAGACCAAGAGTTTTAACAGAAGCCCATGAGGGAATAGTAGGAGGACATTACGCAGGAAAATATACCCTGCATAAGGTATTTCACGTAGGACTATGGTGGTCGACCAAATACAGAGGCTCGAAGGAATAATGGAAGAGATGCGATGTCTGTCAAAGGGTTGGTAAACCCAATAGAAGAGATGAGATGCCATTACGACCATAGGTAACATTACATGCATTCGATAAATGGGCAATAGTGATCCAGATTATTTTCGGCACGAAATGAGAGCGGAGATATAATAAATAAATGCACAGAGATATCGCAAATATTCAATAATATAACATAAATATATCATATATGTAACCATAAACACAGATATACAGTAATACATGATTTCTATTAATGAAAGAAATGTACAGAGATTGTAAAAATATAGAGTGAAAGACTCGCTAGAATGGTGGCAACTTACCTCCGAGAAGAGATGTGACGACTACTCGCACTCGCAAGAAGATGATTACAATGAGACTATGAAGGCCTTTTTACAATAAACAGGAATTCCAAAAAACCATAGACATCCAAAAACCTAACCCTAGGAGATGAAGCGACAAAATTCATGTGGGCCCTGTTTGGGTAAGTTAGTACATTAACTTCCTGGGGTCGTAACTTTTGCATATGATCTCCGTTTTAGGTGTATGATAGCCCGTTGGAAAGGTATCATGGAGGAGATTCATTTTGGGGCCTCAATAATTCTTTTGGTGATCATTGAGTTGGGTCTATCCTGAAAAAAATTCATTTAGGCCCTCAAAATGGCCCCAGAAGTTAAAAACTGCTAAAAATAGAAAATTGCCAAAATTGCCAAAATTGCCAGAAAACTGTTTTGAGCCATTTGGAAAAGGTGGGTGGCCCCCGATATCCACCTGG
>SNQJ01S0221766.1:0-15011 GCA_010110895.2 Picea sitchensis
AGGAATTACATCACATAATATTTCATCCCTATAACCTCCTATTTTAAATTCAACTTGGCATTGTTGACTTACCATTACTTGATGTCCTTTCTGCAACCACGATACCTTGTATGGGTTTGGATGTGCAGTTGTCTTCAACTCCAGCTTCTCCACCATCTCTGTGGATACTAGATTGTCAGTGCTCCCATTGTCTATGATTACCTTGCAAACTCTATCTTTCACCTTGCAAGCAGTTATGAAAAGACTTGTTCGTTGAACTAGTTCCTCTGGTTCCTTCTCTGGTTTAAGAAGAATCTTCCTCATAATGAGGTTCTTCCCTCCTTCTGCTGCTTCTGATTCCACATGCTTCTGTGCTTCAGCAACGTGTGCTTCACCTCCTCCTTCATTCTTTCTCTCAAGACATTCCCAAGATTTGTGCCTTGGTTTTCCACATGTATAACATTTAACTACGCCTCCTCTTGCTCTTACTCTTCCTCTTCCTCTAGAAAAAGAACTTCTTCCTCCATGTTGTCCTTCTCTAGAACTTCCACCTTTCTCATGGTGACTATGTTGTTTGTCAACTTCATGCTTCATCTTCTGGAACTTTTATCAGCTGGTTCCCTTACCTCTGCTTGAATTTCCTCCTCTGCTTCGTTTTCTTTGTTTCCTGGCAAATTTTTCTTCAGCTTTCAAGGCTGCTTGATAAGCCTCCTCGACTTTACTAACATACATCATGTTGATCTCCTCTTGTATTTCATATCTCATCCCATTGATGTATCTGGTTGTATTTTCATCTTCATTCTCTTTCTGTCCATCCCTGATGTTCAATCTGTAAAATTCCTCAGTGTACTCCTTCACTGATAAGCTATTTTGTCTCAGGTTCTGCAATATCCTGAACAAATTGATTTGATAGTCCTTCGGGATAAATTTGGCTTTCAATTGAGCTACCATCCTATCCCAGATTTTAATTTTCTACTTACCATTGCTCCTGTGTTTGGCTTGCAGTTCATCCCACCATAGCACCACATGACCCTTCAGTCTTGTCACTGCATGCTTCACCAACTTGTCTTCTTCGACATCTTCATAATCCAAGTATTTGTACATAGCATGTACCCAATCCAACAATTCTTCAACTTCTAAATTGCCTTCATACATTGGTACACCTATTCTTTCTCTGGCTCATATCTTTTAAACAACTTTTATTAAGCGATCTTGTGTAGCATCCTCTGCTACATTTTCTTTGACCTCTTCTTATTCGCCCACAACTTCACTGATATATCTAGTGTCTGGTGCTCTCCTCTACGTTGTTTCCATGGCGTCCAGTCTCATTCAGACTCACCTCATTTATTCTTCTATTTATACATTCTCTCTATGCCTTCTGGGTGGCATGATTCCACTGCATCACCTACAAACAGAAATCAAATTTTCTTGATACCACAAATGATATCAATTCGTCTCCTTTCTCCTTTGTCTGTTGTCTACAAACAAACTCAATATCAAATCTGATACCACCTGCTATAGCCCCCCTACTCGCTCGTAGGGATACACGACCTCCCAGTCAAGGATCTCTGATTATTGAGTCCAGGGACTCTCTAGAACCTTAATGGTTCCCTTTTTTATCTATACACAGGCCCTTTCGGCTTCTTGGTGCAGGTCTGATAGCACCGACGACCTTCCCTTTTTCTCTACTGCAAAATCTCAGAGTACTGAGCATTAGCTCTTTTTCTGATGAGCTACCTCTTGATATGGCCTTGGGCGGTGCCTCCTTGTGACCACACGATATCGGGCACGGTCAACAATGGTTTGGGATAAAAATTCTTTTCGGCCTGAAATTCTCCTCGAATCTCCACGTGTCCTCTTGGAAAAACCACGGTCTGGATCTCAGCCTGCCCTCAACGTTTTAAAGTCTATGCAACTCCTATCCTCGAAATACTATGGGATCATAGATCTCGCAATCTTGACGGTATTGTCTGAACTGACGGTTCAGATCTATGTTGTTGGCCCTTGGGTATGGAAGTAAGCGAAGATTAAGGTAGAAAAGGCAAAATGTGAACTGTGCGGAAGACACAGTGACTGTTACTAGATCGAAGTGAGAAAAAGAGTAGAAAAGATGGAGCAAAGTAAGAGAAATAAATCTGTTGGACGAGGAGATCGAGGATGAGAGATCAACAAGTGAAAAAAGCCACGGTTGGATGCTTTGGAGCACCGTGTGAGAAGGAAGGAAAGATAGGCTGGCGAAGCCCTGAAAACGCAGGTCAAGTTGACGTAGGGTTTTAGACACCTAGGGTTTTGTTATCTAGGGTTTTGACACTCAGGTATCTGCCTAAGAATGTTGGTGAGATGTTGTAATGTATAAATAAGAACCTAGATGAGGGAAGAGGGTTCATTCTAGCTTTGTTATTGGCATGAGTGATTATTGTTGTGTGAGAGAGAAGTGCTAAGTGTAAGAGCCTTCTGGTATTGTAATATCTCCAGCTGGGTGCGAAGATCAATCCTATTGTTGGGTGCACAGGAAGAGGAGAGACAGAGAGGAGAAAAAAAAAGATCTGCTAGCTGAGAGCGCAGAAAAGAACTGTATGCTTCATCTTAATATATTATAAAGCACAGTTCTGTGGATGTAGCGCTAAAGAGAGGGTGAACCACATATATCTTGTGTTGTGTGTGATTGATTCTCTGTTATTTGTCCTTTGATATACTGTTATTACATTACTGTTTTAATCTAATAGATAGTTGTGTGGAGTAGATCTAAGCTCGTAAGTGATATCTGAATGTTGTGTTGTTATTGTATTCGATCCACTTGATATTCCCTTTGGTTGTAGATATCTCTGTCCTACAACCCCCCCATAACTTCTTCGGGTGATACTGCATCTGCCTTGCAGGTGTTGCTGAAAGGGCCAATAGTTAGGGCTTGTTGGTTCTCTCTTGGAGTTGAACCCTGGGTCTTCCCCTGTGCCAACAAATGGTTCCATTGGCGGGACATGAATCTTCTTGAGGGAATGTCAAGGTGGTTTCCATCAAAGACATAGATTCATAAGTGGATAGAAGATAAAGAAAAGGACTTCGTTGAAGCCCAGAACAAGAACCCTAATCTTAGTATAGAGGATTGGTTAGGATGATATATCTTTACCGATATACACGATATTTTATTTGGAGGAATCCATCAGGAGCTATATGAGTGGTTATCTAGGTTAGCAGATACCCAGTTTTAGATCAGATCTAGACCTCCTGTGGTTTGGACGTCGACGTTGATCCGGAAGGTCAAGAGAGTCAATAAATCCATGTCACAAGAAGTAGATCACTGGTTTGATAACACCATTTTGCTATTGACAGAGTAGAACCATATAGCCAAGCTGAGAGAGATTTCTTCAAGGGACCCAGAGGAAAATTTTTACACTTTCTAAAGTTGAGAATCAAGATGCTATTGCATGAGAAGAACATATTGAAGATACAGTAGTTGGTCAGATTCGAAAAGGATAATGTTCAATAACTCAGACAGTGAAAGCGACATAGAGGTTGGACATACGCGCAGTGGGAGAGCATTCAAATAAGTTCCTCTTGCGAATCTGTTTAAGGAGAACCACGGGGATGAGGGATTCTACAGCAGAGAAGAGACATATCTGACGGATGAAGAGCATCCAGAACCCGCTAGGGAAGAGGAAGGAAAAGATGAGGAACCTCGCCGGGAAAATCCAGAAACTTCAAGAACTGCACAGACTATTGAAGTAAGTACTATTATTCCTCTTGTTGATTCAACAACGTTAAGAAATAAGAGTAATCAGAGTCACCAGAGTGTTCAAAACACTATCATTGGTTGTCTACCACATACCCAGTCAGGAAACCTAGGAAGATCTATGGCAGACGAGATGAGGTTACCCACCTTTAGAGGAGATGGATCTGAAGACCCTAAACAACACTAGTTTCTCTATGAAGCCGTGTGGAGGATTAAGAATATCACTGACGAAGCTGTCAAACGAGCTCAATTCAGTACTACCCTAAGAGATCGCACACTGAGCTAGTACATAAAATTTGTCCAAGGAGATACACCTAATCTGCTAGATGCCATTAAGACTTTGCTAATTGCTGAATTCAAGAAACCTAAGTCAGAATCACAGGGCATTACAAAACTAAAAGAAATCAAGAAGAGAATAGTTGAACCTGTGTGGGAGTTTGATCAAAGATTTAAGACTTTGACAGACGATCTGAGTTTTCAAATACCACATGAGCAGAACAAGGAATGGTTCATTGCTGCCCTCTTACCACACATCAAAGTTTCTATGATGCAACAGAATATTTCTTCGCAGGCTGAGGCGTTGGAGATCGCCATGAAGTTATAATCATCCCTATGGGAGAATCCAACTCAGGTATGAGTCAAATCTTGAGTTAGCTAACTAGTTTGTCTCTGCAAGTCAGAGATATGAAGAAAGACAAGGGAAAAGATAAAAGATAAGACATATGGTGTGTCAGATGCAAATCAGAAGGCCATGACAAGGAGAATTGTCCCCTATTTCATGAATACTTGGCCTCTGGAGCTCCGAACCCTTTGAAGCAAGTCACCCTACCCTGGTGCGAGGTATGCAGAAATAGACATCACCCAGGTGAGTGATATTACATTAAAAAATATGTTCAGACACCCAAAAATTTGTATTGCACATTCTGTAAGTCCATGGGGCATGATGATAGGGATTGTAGGTCTTATGACCTCATGCACGAAAGGTCAAGGGATATATACAAAATTCAAGGCGAAGTACAACAAGAAGGAAACACTACGCAGTATAATTCTCCAGGAAGAGGAAACTTCAACCCTCGTGGTGGATTCAGAGGAAGAGGACAAGGAGGAGGTATGGGTCGAGGACGAGGACAGATCATTTGTTATAACTACGTGCAACCAGGACACTTAGCAAGGGACTATCAGAACCCTTGTACTACTTGAAACTACTGCAGTTCATTCGAACATGTTATAGAAGATTGTCCTGTGCTGCTAGCTAAGATTCAGGAGAGACAAGGACCTCAGAAGAACCCACAAGTGCTATTGATATATGATTAACCTCGCGGAGAGGACCCTAGAGGAACTATTATCACTAGAGGAGGCATTGTCATAGTAGAAGACAGAGTGACCCCGCGAAAGACTACAACAGAATCAGGAGTCAGGAGAGCTGCAGAGAAGACACAAAATTTTCATGCAAAGAAAGAAAAACAAATGTTTGAGGAGGCAAGAAAAGAATTCAGGGGAGACCAAGGTTCTTCATCGAAGACATGACCATAAGTGAGAGAATATGGAATGCCTTTGGCATTCGATTAGTCTGCCCTGCCAAAAGAAGGAAAAGAGGTAAGCACGCTCATGGAATTTTTATATACTTGTATTAAGTTGATTCAGGATGAAAGCGCTATACAAGATCTACAAAATTTAATCAGACAGTATAAACTAGGAAAGATATACCCCTTACTAAATAGATCAGTACACCCAGTCTCTAAAATAAGAAGGAAAAATAAGGAATTACACTTGAATGCTCAAATTGGAAAGCATGATATGGACTATGTGGTCCTTGCAGACTTGGGTCGGAAGTCAATGTCATGATGAAGCAAACCTGGGCACTGATGGGAAAACCTAATTTGATCTATTCCCCTATTAGGCTTAGGATGGATAATCAACAAGTTGTAAGCCCCTTTGGAAGATTGGAACATGTCCCAATGGACATCGACAGAGTAAGGACGTTTGCAGATTTTGAGGTGATTGAGATAGTTGATGACAACTGTCCTTACCCTGCGTTGTTAGGAATTGATTGCACTTTCAATAATTCCACTGTGGTTGACTTAAATAAAAGACTAATGACATTTGAAGGAGATGGCCTTAGGGCCATTTCACCTTTAGATCCTGATGAAGGTCAGCGATACACAAATCCTATCAGAGAAGAAGACCACGCATATGAACTAGAAAACATATACAAATTAACAGCTAGACAACAAGATTACATTAATCCTACGGTTGATGGGAACCTAAGTTGGCAAAGTGACATCGCGTGTTCATCATATCCAGAAGAAGCACTGGAGAACTGGCATAACAAAATGTATGAGGTATCTACAAGGAGATGTGCTAGATTAACTAGAGAAGTTTGCTAGATCGACACAATCGTAAGTAACTTACCTACCTTTGATTGTCTGAATCCTTTAGAAACCTTCTTGTCAGACATTGAAGAAAGTGTATCGACACAAAAAAGATTGTTGTAAATGGATGAGGCCTTGAAAGAAACACCAGCAAGATGACAGGGGACACACAAAAAAAACATTATAGACTGGGTACAATGTCATACTTTCATGACAACACGGTTCTCAGAACAAGTAGAAGGTTGCGAAGTTAGGTACATAGTTCGAATATTCCTGAAGGACCATGTGAGAAGTTGCAAGGAAGCCTGGAGAAACATTCCCCAAGAGCAGTGAGTGCACAAATTCATTAACAGACTGGACACAACCCCTATCAACTGGTATCTACAAGTAGAACTTCGCGTCATCACTGCAAATTGGGAAGGTATGACTCAGAATTTTGTAACTACCTTCTCATTCGAAATTCAATATCCTTCAGTAGATCAAGCGCTGTAGATTGTAAGAAAAAAGGTATTTGAGGAGGCATCTAGAATCCCTTTAAAACAAGAGGAGGATGAATGGACTACGCTTCTACAAAAACTGCAAGGTTGTTACAACATCAATGCTGATGAAGACGATGATCCTATGAAGGTGAACATCATCGAAACAGAAGGCCAAAGAGACACAGAAGGACCAGGAGTTGAGATACCTTTCATTGGACAACTGATCAAAATCAATAAATTCAATATTGGAACAGAGAAAACACCAAAGCTTGCAAATGTTAGAGACTACTGGGATGCTGCTACTATTGACAAGATCACAGAGTTACTGCATGAATATTATGACTTGTTTCCAACCAAGTTCAGTGATATGAAGGGCATTAAAGGGCCTATGGGAGAGATGAGGATCCCTTTGAATCCAAATTCCAGGCCAGTCAAAAGGAGACCCTACATATTGAACCGTAAATATAAGGAGAAAGTGAATATTGAGCTCGACAAAATTCTAGAAGAAGGGATTATAGAACCTATCGAAGAATCAGAGTGGATTAGCCCTATGGTGGTACAATACAAGAAGACAGGAGAGATCAGGATCTGTGTAGATCTCAGGAAGATGAATGATTCCTTCTTTCATGACCCATTCCCTACACCATTTACTGACAAAGTGCTAGATAATGTAGGAGGCCAGGAGGTATATTCTTTTACAGATGGATTTTCAGGATACCATCAGATCTGGATTGCCAAGGAAGATCGCGATAAGACCACATTTGCAATAGAATGGGGATCCTACCAGTATACAGTGATGTCGTATGGATTGAATAATGCCCCAACCATCTTTTCCAGGGTGGTGGTCAAAGCATTCAAGTTGTTTCTACATAAATTTCTAAAAGCATACTTTGATGATTGGATTGTTTTTAGTTTGTTGAAAAATCACATTGAATGTTTAAGACTAATGTTGGACAAGTGCAAGTAGTGTCAGATTGCCTTAAACCTGAATAAGTGCATTTTATTTTCCCCATTTGGAGTGCATTAGGTAATACTGTATGAAAGTAGGGATTGCTAGTAGATTCATATAAGATTTCCATTATAGTTGATCTGCCCCTTCCTATTTCAGTCAAACAGCTGCGCACTGCGCTGGGACACACTAGATATTACAGGAACTTCATTAAAGGCTATGCCCATATTACAACACCCATGGAGAATATTTTGAAGAAATACTTTCAATTTCATTGTACATAAGAATGCCAACAGAGCTTCGACACGTTGAAACAGAAAATGGTTACTGTGCCTATTCTGTTTTTTCCAGATTTGAGCAAGGAATTTGACGTGCATGTCGATGCATCTTCTATTGCATTAGGAGTTGTGTTAGCACAACTGGGAACAAGATACATCGACCACCCATTAGCCTTTGCTAGCAGGAAGCTATCAACAATTGAGATTAATTACACCACTACTAAGAGAGAAGGGTTAGCCATGGTGTATGCGCTGCAGAAGTTCCGCCACTACTTGTTGGAAGGACACATTAAAATGTTTACTTACCACTCCATGATGAAATACCTAGTCAACAAGCCAGTGTTGGGGGGGGGAGAATATGCATATGGATTCTGCTATTTCAGGAATATGACTTTGGGATCGTGGTTAAGCCAGGAAGAATTAACAATGTTCTTGACCACTTGTCGAGGTTGGAACATGGAGAAGAGCCTACTAGTTTGGAGGATACACTGTCAGATGCACAACTGCTAGCCATTAGAAATATTGATGATCACTTTGCAGAAATAGTCCAGTTCCTATCAACAGGAATGGCACCTAGTGAGTATACAATCACCTAGAAGAAACAACTAGTAGTGGGCGCTGCAGACTTTTCACTTATAGCTAGACAACCATACAAGATGGGACCTGATGAGATATTAAGGAGGTGTGTTATGGAGGCAGAACAACTGTTGATCCTCACCGAAGCTCATGAAGGCATCGCAAGAGGACACTACGCAGGGAAAGAAACATCACAGAAGGTTCTTAGAGCTGGCCTCTAGTGGCCTACCTTACACAAAGATGCTAAGGATTATTACAGAGCCTATGATGTATGCCAAAGAGTTGGGAAACCATCCAGAAGAGATGAAATTCCTTTAGCACCGTAGCTGACCCTACAAGCATTTGAGAAATGGGCCATTGACTTCGTGGGACATATAAACCCACTGGGAAAGCATACAGGAGCAAGGTACATAATCACTGCGACAAAATACTTGACCAGATGGGCCAAAGCAAGATAATTTAAGGACTGTAGTGCAACTACAGCTACGCGCTTCATATTTGATGACATCATAACCAGGTTTGGATGCCCAAAGATCCTTATGAGCGATCAAGGCACACATTTCATCAATAAGACCATTGAAGCCTTGGCTGAGGAATTTGCAGTCCATCATCAGAAGAGAACACCTTACCATCCACAAGCGAAGGGGACAGTGGAAGCATTCAACAAAATCTCGATGTGGTACCAAAATTTCGACACATGCATCCTTAGTTTGGGATTTGTGAGAAGAAAATATGATCATTGTATATATTCCAAAGAAGAAGGTGGGAATTTCATATATGTAGCATTGTATGTCGACGACATGTTTCTAATTGGAAACAACATGGATGCAATAAAGTAGGTGAAGAATAAACTATCCTCCAAGTTCGACATGAATGATCTTGGTGCTGCGAAATTCATTCTGGGAATGGAGATTAAGAGAGATCGAGCAGCTAGAAAGATATGGTTGAACCCGATGAAGTATATTAAAATATGTTAGGGTACTAACCTGCACATAGGTAGAACAATATATTCGGATGTAATAAAGGTCAATATTAATAAGGCCTTGCAATAAAATAGAATAAGTCGAATGTAAGAAGACCTAATAGAAGCTTCCACTTCTAGAAGGATCTTCCTCTAGATGCTTNACATGCATCCTTAGTTTGGGATTTGTGAGAAGAAAATATGATCATTGTATATATTCCAAAGAAGAAGGTGGGAATTTCATATATGTAGCATTGTATGTCGACGACATGTTTCTAATTGGAAACAACATGGATGCAATAAAGTAGGTGAAGAATAAACTATCCTCCAAGTTCGACATGAATGATCTTGGTGCTGCGAAATTCATTCTGGGAATGGAGATTAAGAGAGATCGAGCAGCTAGAAAGATATGGTTGAACCCGATGAAGTATATTAAAATATGTTAGGGTACTAACCTGCACATAGGTAGAACAATATATTCGGATGTAATAAAGGTCAATATTAATAAGGCCTTGCAATAAAATAGAATAAGTCGAATGTAAGAAGACCTAATAGAAGCTTCCACTTCTAGAAGGATCTTCCTCTAGATGCTTCTTTTGATAGACATATTTAGTATAAATAGGAGTCAAGGGTATGAGAACCCTAGCTTGGATATTATTGTAAGAGAGATCTGCTCGACTGGAGGTTTCCCCCTTGAAGAGGTCCATGAACATTTCTCTCAGAATCAAAGTGTTATTTCTGTTTTTAGTCTTATATCATTTCAGTGTTATTGTGGTGATTGTTCTGGTTACATTGTTGTTAATATTCCATTTCTAGCATTTTTTTTTGTTCTGCATACTTTTTATATCTGGTATATTACAAGTGGTATCAGAGCACTTTCCTTGGCAGAAATTGTGGGTTAAATATTTTTTTCAGGGTAGAGACGTATTCCAGCGTCTTTAAGCCACAGAGATATTTCATTACGCGAATAAACCCACAGTTGAGGGATTCATACACGCATGGAATACAAGTGGTACTTAAGCGCACATCTGTTGGCCACCCTTGTAACCCCTGTTGGTACCCCTTTGAGTGGTAGCGCATTAAACAACACCTGTGTACGGATCGACCTAGATTACTTGAAGCCCTGTTTAGATAAATTGATCGGTTGCCTAACTTCTATAGTGCCACCAATATCAAACACTCGGGAAGATACTCTCTAGTACATGGGTAGTCGGGTAGTATGGCTAAGGGCACGATCTAGCCTCCTTAGTTAATGCCCTGAGATATTGGGCCGAGTACTACAGTTGGACCCCGCACGTATATCAGAGAGCTATAGCATAGGGCAAACCCTTGTTTGTAGAACCCTTGAATACCTAACCCTTGGGGACAAAAACATAAAAAAATTAAAATAGACAAGATCTATTTCTGCGCAACTGTGTTTAGGTTGCCAAATCACTACACATTTCTTCCTAGTTAAGCATTTGGGCATTTCATCACTGCAGTATTCTTCAGACTGGAGTATAACTCCGCAGGTGTTAAAAAAAATAAAAAAATTTGCATCATTATTTGAGACCTATTCCATTGGATTCATCTCTTCTCCCTTATCACATTCATACATATCATTTTTCAGGAAAATTTATGACCCCACTTTTGACTGGAGTCTGGAAAATTTTGCACCATTATTTGAGACCTATTCCATTAGATTCATCTCTTCGCTCTTATCACATTCATACATATCATTTTCAGCAAAATTTTTGACCCCACCCGCCCCATTTCGGTTCCCTCATCATCATGGCCCATACCCGTAGCCAAGACTTGGAAGCTCGCTTCAATACCTTGCAATCTAATTTCGCAGAGACCCAACAAGAAGTGAAACAACTTAGTGCCAATGTTGTCGTCATCAATACAACCATGAAGTCCTCAATGGAGGAAATAAAAAAAGACCTGACCACCTAGCTTGAATCTGTCATTACGATGCTCTACACCAAGCTGCATATCCATAAAGATAACTCTTTATCTAACCCACCTCCACATACTAAAGATGAAAATTCCTTTCATTCCCATAAATTTCAACACCATCACTTTCAACATGACCTATGCCTTCCGCGGGTGGATGTGACCAAATTTGATGGCTCGGATCCCACCGGTTGGGTAACCCAAATGGAACATTATTTCTCTTTATATGGCATTACAGATGACTTGGCCAAACTTCGGTATGGTGTTCTCCATCTAGATCAAGAACGTTGGAAATGGAGAAAAACTTCTCATCAAGGGTATATTGCTTGGACTCACTTTGTGGCAGAGCTTTATGAATGCTTTGACACTGACACCAACCATTTGGTCCATTTGAAAAAGTTGAAACAATCAGGAACAGTGGAAGACTTTATAGCTTCTTTTGAGCACCTGGATTTTCAAACAGAGGGCATGTTTGATTCCTTTTTCCGAGAGTTTTTTATCAGTGGCCTCAAGGATGAGATTCGGGCCCATGTCCTCATGGCTCGGCCTCAGAGTTGGGTGGAGGCTACTAAAAGAGATAAAGAAGCACAACAGGTTGTATCTTCTCAAAAATGGAAACCCACCTTTATCCCTCACACTAAACCAGTAAATCCCACTACTCCCTCTGCTCCACTAAACACGGCACTCCAAATTTCTCTGACCTTTCTACCTGTGTTTTATGCACTCCAAATTTCTCTTACCTTTCTACATGTGTTCTTAATAAAAGAAAGGTAGCACAGACTCTTTTCAAGTTGAGATTGCACAGATTAATTTAAATTATAGAATGATCTCTTCCAACGTCTGTAATTGCACAAGGAATATCATTCAATTAGCTGCGATATCCAAATTATTTCTCTCCTTGATGCTCTTACTATTAAGATCAGTATCAACTCAGTTCGATAATCTTACTAATTGGGAAGAAAGAATGTGGAAAATGGAGGATGGCATATTCACCCCTCCACACTTATGCACTCCACATATGACTTGCAATTTGCAAGATTTGTAAGAAAACAAAAGGAGAAGGGAGGGAAAATGAGCCAAATGTAACTTAGGCATGATAGGTAATCCACCTCAAAATAGATAACCACCCCCCTTATTCCATGTTGACTTTGCATCAATAATGGCATCAACACATGTGTAGCTGCCAACAAGAAGGTGTTCACCAAAAATTGAAGAGCATTTTAAAACTGCCAAGAAAGGATGATAACAAATATTGAAGAGCATTTTAAAACTGCCAAGAAAGGATGATAACAAATTGGCAAGTAACCAAACCACATGTAATTGAATCTTAAATAGAAAAGGCATAAAAGGAAGAAGTTGAAACGTTAGAGGAGTTCCTCTAAATAATCGCAAGCATGCCAACAATAGGGAAGCACATATACGAAACCAAAAGGAAAGTTGAAGGTTTGTAAGAAAAAATAGTCAAGAGAGAAAGTGCAATAGAAGAGATTTGAGAACATTGTATGAGAATTCAAAGATTTCTTAAAAAGTTTTTCATGTTAATTTCTTACTTTCTAGAAGTAAGAAGAAAAATGATTGTAAGCATTGTACTTGTTATATAGATCAATATCATATTAGAGTTTTATTCCTTGTGAGGGTTTCTCTAGTTAAAAAAATAAGTGTATTGTGTAGAATTGTATGTGTGTGATCATTTTTTTTTAAATTGTTTTATTTTTATTGAGTAAATATAAATAATTGCAAAGACAATCAAACATAGTGAGAATTTGTACTGATTTAAATCAGAAACTTTAACTTTCCGACTAGGATACATATCAATTTAATATCAAAAAACCTTGTTTTAATTCCTAATACAAAATTGCATGGTGAAGACCAAACTTAGATATTCTTTGAGTAGAGAGCCATTATTACTAGGATTGATACATAATAAAGCTTCGAAAAATATAATATGACAAGGGAATTGTAGAAATTCCCTTGTGGAATGGATTCACACTACCACAAGGAGGAATGAGACAGTGGAATAACCACTCGTTTTTAGGGAAAAATCAAGAAACCCTAGGGCGAGAAGAGAGATAGATAAAAGAATGGATGAAGGCCACTAGATTAATTAGGGTTTATAGTTGATTATGTTAATCCGTGATTGTGGGTTATTTAAGATATTTTGATTATCTCTCAACAACAATAAAGTGATAACTACAAAATAGTAAAGGAAAGTAAATAACCTATGATTGATTCATCATCATTCCTTTGATGAGGTAATTAACCAAAGAGTTGAATATGGATCAAAGAGAAAGAGGAAATAAATCACCTGGATGGGTGTTGTTATAGGTATTGAAGATTATTGGAATGAAGATGAGAGTTGTTATAGGCCTCTAAGAGAGTGTTGCACCTTATAAACAAACTTGCACACACAACTCAATCTTGTTGCAAAATAGATTTGCACCAGATCTCTAATATAATATAATATATAACACTATATCTACCATACAAAATAATGTAACAATGAAGTGTTGAATGGTGACCTAAGGTGACATCACAAGGGTTCATATCTCCTTTTTCCTCTCGTTAGAACCTCCCATTGAGATGGAAGAGTTTAATTGTAAAAGGCATGAGAGGAAAACGTCTATGAATATGCCCTAGGATGAAGCAACAATCCTTCAAGGTTGGAACCAAGATAAAAACAAGAGATCCCTGTAGAGGTGTTGCAAAAGACATGTAACAAGTTGATTGATGGCATGGAAGAAGAGTTAGGAATCTAGATCAAGATTTGACACCAATTAGATTTTGTACCTACAACATAGGTTTTCAAAGGTAGAAGATTATAAAAGTTTAAGAGAGCACTGACAAAGAGGAATTAAGTAGTTAAATATGTAAGGGAATGAACTAAACCCATAAATGGATGTTATACTAACTATTAGAGAGAATGAACTAGATACCAAACCAAATGATTTGACCACACAATATGAGTCTATGAGGTCATACTACGAGAAATTCCCCAAGTACATCCTCTCTATTCCAGGTGTTGCGATACATAGTTGCGATATTTCCAGGTAAGTCATAGTTCACTTAGTTCCTTGAGACTAAATTTTTTTAAGGAAGGTTTGAATGATTTAACTCCTTAAATAGAAAACTCAAATGGAATTGGGTTGTCAGGGACTAGTAATGAAGCATCCCAAGTAACTATGGGCCCAATTAGGCATTTGCACTCCAAATAAGATCCACAGAGTAAGGAGATACACAAAATGAGTGCCATGAAGGGTCAAAGTGACCCAAACCAACAATCAAAGGCCAAAGTTGGAGGGAAAAGGTTAGTGAGGGCCCTACCTAATCACTAGACATCACTAAGTTGTTATAGATCTAAGCCAAGGTAAGGGGGACTCAAGGAAGGTGATCCAACACATAAGGACAATAGAGAAGTATTGATGTCATCATTAGGTGGTTCAAATACAAAAATCCCATAGAAGTAGGTCATACTCCTATTCTCCAAATGGGTAAGTGTATGTGAACACTAAAGTGAGAAATCCATACACTACATAATCCCCCCTTGCAAAAGTTGTTACCCATAAGATGGGAACAATAGTGAGTTGAAATAAAGGAGAAGAAAGAAACAAGGGGATATAAGATAAATATAAATTGGAGTCACTAACATTGGAAAATATATGATGCACTGAGGGATCCTACTAGTGTTTATAACATAAGTTAATTGTCTTGACTTCAAAGGGGTAGTCATATATTGGCCAGGTCACCAACTCATT
>SNQJ01S0221767.1:0-15011 GCA_010110895.2 Picea sitchensis
AAACCCAGATTAGACTAATGGGTTAAGGTATTATTTTTCCTAAGGGTTATCTGATCAGGATTAGATGGTCTGATCAGATGTATTCACTAATTCTAACCTAGGGGCTATCTGATCAGGATTAGATGGTCTAATCAGATGTATTCACTAGCTCTATCGACATTGGAAATTTAAAAGAACTTGGTCATGCTTGGAAGGTATGACCAAGTCACTGTTATTGCATGGGGCTTTTATTTCAAATCTTTTTGCCCTCTTTTCTTTTTATCTTTCTTTTCTTTTCTTTTCTCTTTTTCTTTTCTACAAAAATGAAAAATGAATTTCCAATAAGAACACTAGATACAGATAATATCAATAATATCCAAGTCATAAGTTGATTCCCATAATTTATGGGGTGATAACACCACTATATGATTGTGGCCAAGTGTGGTCAATCCATGATACCACCAATCATGAGCTTTTCCATCCAAGTACATGGTGGAAAACTTGATGGCCTCCATCTCCTTCATGGGGTTAAGGTACAGATAAGTATCTAGTTTCTGTATCCATGCTTGTGCAGTCATCTTGGCTGACCCATCAAAGTAGGGGATCTCCATCTTCCCAGCCCTGTGCTCAAACTCATAGTTTCTCCCATGGTTCGTCTTAGGTTTGTTTCTGAATTTGAGTTGAAAGTACTGATCTAGAGTCATTTGTCGCTGAACTGTTATGCATAAATCGTTGTACTCCCTGGAACATTGTGCCATCTACTCAACAAAGTCATCTACGGGTGCATGCTTTACGGGTTCATCTATGAACGTGGAAAAATATGGTCTAGGAGTATCCGTGCTACCTGCCTGTCCATATGGTTCTCCCCCTCCATGGATCCCCTCAAATTGATGATAGGCAGTATGCTATGGATGATACATGTTCCCTCCATGAGATCCACTCATTTCCTTGTTGTCATATGCCTCAGGACCTTTCTCCTTGTGACTCATTTCCATCAACATTGTTGCTATCCTGGTCTGGTTTTCATCTGCCTTCCTCAAGGTCTCAGATATTTTGGCCTATCCCCTATGACTGGTCTCCTGGTTTTCTTGTAAGTGGCGGACCAATGTACTCTCTGTCTGGACTAAGGACTAACATAATTGTTGTGCTATGATTGCCAAACCCTGTGGCTCACTGTCATCACCTGAACCCTCCATCTCGGCTTCTGTTTCACTCGTCTATTTCTTCCTTTGGCCCATTTAAATACCACTGAATTTTTGCATGCACTAATCCTCACAGGATGGGAGGATCAGAGCTCTGATACCACTGTAATGTTCCCAAGCCAATTTTTTTGCTTGGAACACTTACTAACCACTGAATTAATCGTTTGATTGTTTGTATATTCAGGTTGGTTCCTCAATATTTCGGCCTTAGGGTTATATTCAATTATTCATCACAAATCATGAAGATATCCAAGGTCTAATCAACACACAAGATATTGAACTCCAAAACACAGATCTGACCTTTTTATTATGAAAAGAAAGAACCTGATACGATATATAAGCAGATCTGGAATATCATTAGATGGCTATAAGATAGAAGATATGAGCTGCTACAAAATGCTCCTGATAATACAAAATAAACCTCCAAAGGCTAAATATGAGATGAATATCCAAAGACAGAAGATCTAGGGTTACATCCAACCCCCTAGATGTTGGCACGTCTTGCTACATGGATGAGAAGGCCAAGATTTTGGCCTAGCTGAAGGAGAACTCCAAATGATGCCAAAATTCACCAAGAGATCGATAAGAACAAGGGGAATCCCTCCCTGAAGTATGAAGCCCAAATACCAAGTCTCTCCCTTCCAACTGTTGAAACCCTAATAAAGATTGCGCCTTCCTGAAGCCCTGAAATGCCCAATTACTCAACCCTGATGAAGGAAGCCTCCAACACTCCTGAAACTCCCTAGGATGATAAATCAAGCTACCACAAGCCACTAGGAGAAGTCTCACAATCATATATGAGGTATAACCCCCTAGATCTGACAATATCTGAATCACCAATACACCCTCCTCTCAAAACTGTCCCGAACCTGTAGCCAAAAATCTGGATGAAGTAACTCCTCCAAAATGCCTCCAAACTGATGAACAAGGTCCTGCAAGAAAAAACCAAGTTCTAGAATGTCTCTAGGCCCTATCATAATGCTGGATCGAACTTCCTCTCAAGAATTAGTGTGACCCTGCTAGAAAACCCTAACTGGTATGACCCTGCTGCCCTCTTAAATCGATGATGAAACTTGTGATGAGTGTAGAATGGTGTGGGTGGAGTATTTCATCCACGAGACCAATCTTGGAAAAAGGTTAGTGGAATATTTCACCACTAAGCTGTTCTCTAGGGTTTGTAAAATCAAAACCCTCAAAACTGTGTGCTCAAGAGCTCAACAAGCAAATACCAAATATTCAAGCTGAATGAAGAGTGCACCCTAGCCTTTCCTTTATACTTCCATTTTGTTTCCTTTTCGAGTTAGTTTAACCCCTAGGTTCACCTCCTAACTCAACCTCCATCATTCTAATTCTTCATTGAGTTACTTTTTTCCCTTTTTCCCTTTTTCTATGTCAACTTCAAAATATAACATTGAGTTGGTTAACTTGTCCCCATGCTGCATGAGACTATGGTCTAGTGGGGATGGCTAGACCACTAAGTCTTCCCAAACCTCTTCATCAAGAGGTGTGGGACATTACAGTCTCCCCTGCTATAAATTGATTGTACACAAGCAATTCCAATCCGGTCTCCTGTATGACCTGTTCATTCTCCCACATGGCATCCTCAATGGGCAAATCTTTCCATTTGATTAAGTATTATTTGATGCTTCTTCTCCGGAGTTTCTTCTCACGAACCTCTAATATCTCCTCCGGTACCAGAAATAGCTACCCCTCTTCATCTAGAGGTGGTAGCACCTCCAGTGGGGTGATGTTTTGATCGATGGCCCTCTTCAGGCAGGACACGTGGAAAATATTGTGTATCCTGCTACCTTGTGGGAGCTCCAGCTCATAATCTACGACCCCTACCTTCCTATTGATCCTGTAGGGACAAAATAACTGGGGTTGGATCTTTTCTGCACCCCTTATTTTTATAGAATCCCATCTGTATGATTGGAGCCTTAAGTAGACTAAGCCACCAACCTCAAAAGTACGCTCTACCCTGTGTTTACCTGCTTGGAACTTTTGTTGATTCTGTGCCCTCTGTAGATGATCCTTCAATTCCTTGAGGACGTCCTGACTCTGTTGTACCCAATATTGTACCATTGGGGCTCTGCTATCAAAAAAATCAATCTCTACAAAAGAGATTGGGTCATAACTGTACAATGCCCTAAATGGGGTCATGGCTATGTACATGTGATGGGTGGTGTTGTAACAATATTCCCCCAAGTGTAGCCACCTAAACCATGCCTTTTGCTGCCCTGCTACATAGTTTCTGAGATAGCCTTCCACCCATTTATTGACTATTTCGGTCATCCCGTCTGTCTGAGGATGATAACTAGTGCTAGGGGTCAAAGACATACCAACCAACCTGAATAACTCCTTCCAAAATATACTCATAAATTGGCTACCCTTATCACTGAAAATGGTTTTGGGTAGCCCATGTATCTTGAAGACCTTTCTGAAAAACAATTCGACCACCTGTGTTGCACTAAAGTCTCTAGCAATGTAGAACAAGTGTGCAAATTTTGTCAACCTGTCCACTACTATGAAAATGCAATCCTTACCCTATGCCCTTGGCAACCCTATGATGAATTCCATGGAGATGCTATCCCATTTGTGCTCTGGAATGGGTAAGGGTTGCAACAGTCCTTCTCGGTGAGTGTGCTCATCCTTGTTCTCCTGACAAGTAGTACACTCCTTGATGTGATTCAACACATCCTCTTTGAGGCCCTTCCATGAAAACCTCTCGCTTACTTTCCTGTATGTCTTGCCAATCCCTCGGTGTCTTGCCACCGGTGAGTCATTATATGCCTGTAATACCTTGGCCTTGAAGGCCAATTCAGGAACCAAAAAGATTAGGCCCTTGTAATAGATGATGTCATTGATGACCCTGAAGTTATCATTCTATATTTTCCCATCTACCACCTGGAAAATGAACTGTTTTTGGAGTATTACATCACAAGGAGGTCCTTCCAATTAATTGATACATCTGTCATGGCATAGATCGATGGTCTCCTGCATAAGGCATCTACCACCATGTTGTTTTTCCATTTGACGAATTCAATGTCAAAGTCAGAGGCCTGTATTCTGCTGACCCATTTATGTTGCCTTTCATTTAAGTCCTTCTGCTCCAAGAAGTACTTAAGGATATTGTGATCTGATTTCACCACAAACCTTGCACCTACCAAGTATTGTTTGAATTTGGCCAAAGCGTGCATGATGGCTAGCATCTCTTTGTCATAGATGGTGTAAAGAAACTCAAGTCCCCTGAGTTTTCAGCTCTCATAGGCAAGAGGGCACCTATTTTGCATCAGTATGACCCCAATGCCTTCTCCGGAAGCATCACACTCCAAGGTGAAAGGTTGGCCAAAATCTGGTAAGGCTAAAACTGGGAATGTGCTCATCACTTTTTTCATCTTGTCAAATGTAAATTGGGCTTCCTCACTCCATTTGAAAGATCCCTTTTTGGTCAAATTGGTCAAAGGTGCACAAAGTTTTGAGAACCCTATGACGAACTTTCTGTAATAAGTGAAAATGCCTAGAAATCCCCTCAACTCTGTAAGGGTCTTAGGTGTAGGCCACTCCTTTATGGCCTAAATCTTCTCCTGATGTACCTATACTCCCTTAGCTTCGATAATGCGTCCCAAGTAGAGAACCTCAGTCATTCCAAATTCACATTTGGACTCCTTGGCATACAATGATTGCTCCTCCATGATAGTCAAGATCTGGTCCACATGTTGTAGGTGTTCCTCCCACGTCTTGCTATAGATTAGCAAGTCATCAAAGAATACCAGGAGGTGCTTGCTCAACTGTTTGTTGAAGACATGGTTCATACATGATTAGAACATGGCTAGGGAATTGGTTAGACCAACCGACATCACTAAAAACTCATAGTGGCCATAGTGACACCTGAAAGCTATTTTTGGGATGTCCTCCTCCCTCATTTTGATCTGCTGGTAACCAGAGCACAGGTCAATCTTGGTGAAATAAACAACCCCATGGAGCTCGTCCAATAACTCATCAATCCTTGTAATGGGATACCTATTTTTGATTGTCTTGTTGTTTATTTCCCTGAAGTCAATGCACATGTGCATGGTTCCATCCTTTTTCTTGACCAACACGACTAAGGAGGCAAAAGGGAAAGAACTTGGTGTGATGTGCCCCATGTCCAAGAGATTTTTGATTGCCTTTTCTATTTCATCCTTATACTTCTTTGGGTGTTTGTAAGGTGTGGTGATGACTGGTTTTGCTCCTTCCTCCAACTCAATGATATGCTCAAATCCCCTGTCGGGTGGCACACCTGGTGGAATAGGTCCAAACACCTTACTGTGTTTGTCAATGATCTTGTGAATCTATGGTGTTTAGTGAATATTCCCCTTCCTATCCACACGTGTTGAAATCTTGCACTCAGAAGCATACACAATTTCTTCCCTTCTGAAAATGGCCTCCATCCTCTTGGTCATGACTACCTTGGCTGAGTTGTTTGTCATGCCTCTGAGGACTAGCTTTCTTCCACTCTCCTCTGTGAAAGACATCTCCATAGTCCTATAGTTGCTGGTGATAGGCCCCAACGTGCTGAGCCACTGTACTCCAAGGATTATGTTGGTGTCTAGAAGGTCCATCACATAAACATCCTGTACCAAATCATGCCTACCTAATGTAAGCTCCATCCATGGAATGTACCATTTACAAGGCATGGTGCTTCCAGCTACTACCTCCAACTTGAATCCTTCAAATTAAACCTTAGTTATGTGCCTCCTTTGTAGCAATGCTGAGTCAATGAAGTTGTGAGAGGCTCCCCCATCAATCAACACTGACACCTTTTTCCCCTGCAAGACTCCTCTCACTCTGAAGATGTCGTACTTGGGCACCCCACTGATGGATGCCAAAGTAGCTCTCTCTTCTATCGTACTACCATGACTTGTAGCCTCCTCCTCTACATTTTTGGTGGTGTCCGCCTCTATGTTCTGGATGTGGCCGAAATCCTCATCCTCTTCATTGCCTGATGCCACCTCTATGTAATGCACTTGGCCATGACCCATGCATTTTTGTGATGGGTTCCATGGATCTTTGCATGTGTAGCATAGTTTCTTTATCCTTAGTTATCTTCTAGTATTATCATCCATCCTACCTATCCCCCTATCAATCCCCCTTGGGTAATGCCTTCCTAGGTTTATTGGAGGTCTTTGGTCTGTGCCTCCCATGTTAAGAGGTGGTCTAGAAACAAATTTTGGTTTTGCAGCTGGTCCTAGGTCTCTTGTCCTCCAGATAGCATCTTGTAGGTTGGTAGGCTTAAAATCCTTCACCCAACACTTCAAGGGTTCCATCAACCCCTCAGTGAAGAGCATCATGAGCCTGGTCTGTGACACATCCTGCACCATGACTTCTAGCCTTTGGAATTACTCAATGTAAACCTTCGATGCTCCTGTCTGTTTGAGATGTGTGAGCTCTTGGAAATGTAGCTCAGGATCCCCCTCGTGAAACCTGTCAATGAGTTTCTCAATAAACTCTGTGTATGCCACTATGTGATTGTGGCCAAGTGTGGTCAATCCATGATACCACCAACCATGATATTTTCCATCCAAGTACATGGTCGCAAACTTGATTGCCTCCATCTCCTTCATGGGGTTAAGCTACAGATAAGTATCCAGTTTCTGTACCCATGCTTGTGCAGTCATATTGGTCGACTGATCAAAGTTAGGGATCTCCATCTTCCTGGCCCTGCGTTCAAACTCATAGCTTCTCCTGTCGTTTGGCTTAGGTTTGTTTCTGAATTTGAGTTGACAGTACTGATCTAGAGTCATCTTTTTCTGAATTGTTATACTCAAATCGTTGTACTCCCTGTAACATTGCACCATCTTCTCAACAAAGTCATCTACAGGTGCATGTTGTGTGGGTTCATCTATGAATGTGGGAAAATAAGGTATAGGAGTAGCCCTGCTACCTGTCTATCCATGTGGTGCTCCCCCTCCATGGCTCCCCTCAGACTGATGATAGGAAGTATGCTCTGGATGATACCTGTTCCCTCCATGAGATCTACCTGTTTCCCTGTTGTCATATGCCTCAGGACCTTCCCCTTGTCACACATTTCCATCAACATTGCTACTATCTTGGTCTAGTTTCCATCTACCTTCCTCAAGGTCTCAGATATTTTGGCATGTCCCCTACAGCTGGTCTCCTGGTTTTCTTGTAAGTGGTGGACCAATGTACTCTCTATTTGGACTAAGGACTTACAAAATTCCTATGCTAAGATTACCAAACCCTGTGGCTCACTGTTATCACTTGAACCCTCCATCTCAGCTTTTGTTTCACTCATTCGTTTCTTCCTTCAGCCCATGTAAATACCACTAAATTTCTGCATGCGCTAATCCTCACTGGATGGAAGGATGAGAGCTCTGATACCACCATAATGTTCCCAAGCCAATTTTTTTGCTTGGAACACTAACTAACCATTGAATTAACTGTTGATTGTTTATATATTCAAGTTGGTTCCTTAATATTTCGGCCTTAGGGTTATATTCAATTATTCAACACAAATCATGAAGATATGAAAGATCTAATCAACACAAAAGATACGGAACTTCAAAACATAGATCTGACCTTTTTATTATGAAAAGAAAGAACCTGATACAATATAGAAGTAGATTTGGAATCTCATCAGATCGTTACAAGATAGAATATATGAGCTTCTACAAAATGCTCCCGATAATACAAAATAAGCCTCCAAAGGCTGAATATGAGATGAAGATCCAAAGACATAACAGCTAGCGTTACGTACAACCCCCTAGCTGCTGACACGTCCTGCTGGATGGATGAGAAGGCCAAGATTTGAGCCCAACTGAAGGAGAACCCCAAACGATGCCAAACTTCACAAAGAGATAGATCAGGACAACGAGAATCCCTCCTTGAAGTATGATGCTCAAATACCAAGTCCCTCCCTTCCAACTGTTGAAACCCTAATCAAGACTGCGCCCTCCTGAAGCCCTGAAACACCCAATAAAACGACCCTGATGAAGGAATCCTCCAACACTCCTGAAACTCCCTAGGATGATATATCGGGCTGCCACAAGTCACTAGGAGAAGTCTCACAATCAAATCTGAGGTATAACCCCCTAGATCTGACAATATCTAAATCACCAATATGCACTCCTTCTCTCAAAACCGTCCCAAACCTGTAGCCAACAATTTGGCCAAAGTAAATCCTCCAAAATGCCTCCAAACTGATGAGCAAGGTCCTACAAGCAAAACCCAAGTGCTAGAATTTCTTTAGTCCCTATCACAATGCTGGATCGAACTTCCTCTCAAGCAATGGTGTGCCCCTGCTAGAAAACTCTAATTGGTACGACCCTACTACCCTTCTAAATCGATGATGGAATCTGTGATGAGTGTAGAATGGTGTGGGTAGAATATTTCAACCCCAAGACCAAGCTTGGAACAAGGTGAGTTGAATATTTCACCACTGAGTTGTTTTCTAGGGTTTGTAAACTCAAAACCCTGAAAACTGTGTGCTCAAGAGCTCAACAAGAAAATACCAAATATTCAAGTTGAATGAAGAGTGTGCCCTAGCCTTTCCTTTATACTTCCATTTTCTTTCCTTGTTGAGTTATTTTAACCCCTAGGTTCAACTCCTAACTCAACCTCCATCGTTCTAATTGTTCATTGAGTTACTTTTTTTCCCTTTTTCCCTTTTTCTAAGTCAACTTCAAAATATAACATTGATTTGGCTGACTTGTCCCCATGCTACATGAGACAATGGTATAGTGGGGATGGATAGACCACTAATTCTTCCCAAACCTCTTCATCAAGAGGTGGGGGACATTATAGTCTCCCCTGCTATATATTGCTTGTCCACAAACAATTCCAATTTGGTCTCCCGTACCACTTGTTTCCATCCTTATACAGACTTGCAGACGTGAGCTAAGTCCGGCTCACTTAGTGTTTCCTTGGAGGCACAATGCCATACTTAGTGTTTCCTTGGAGGTTCAAATCCCACACTATCACTTTGACCAGAACCTTTTCCATTTAGGCTTACTCCTAGTGAAGCCAAAGGGGGTAGACCTTAGTTACTAAATGAATTATGTTAAGTTCTAGGAGTTAGTTTTAATTATTTACAAGGTTTGGGGGATTCTATCCCTAAAATGCTAAGGCAACCATGGAATATGCAAGGGTTAGCATGAAAAGAAATCCTTTTCCCTAGGTCAACTAAGACTAGTGCCTAAAGATTGGGCAAGGGGTCAACTATGTTAAGGGGTTGTTCGTTACAAAAATTTTACAAGTTACTTACAAAAATTACAAGAGAATAAATCCAATTATAGAATACCATGTACAATTACTTACAAGATTTACAATTTAAAGAATGATAGATTACAACAACAAGCTAACCACTTATCTATTTGTATTTGTGCAGGATATCAAAGGATTAAATCATCATATCAACAATTCATCAAAATTATGATATCATCATCAATATATCAATATCATCAACACATTACTATCATCATGAGCAAGATCAACAACAACTTAACAAGATTTAGAAGACTTAGCACAAATGTTGTTATGATTATCAAAGATGATCCACACTCTTAATTATTAAACCCCCAAGTATTCTATTAGATTTGGTCTAAAGTTTAATTATTAGGCTTTCTTAAGATTTATCAAATTTTATTAAAACTTTCACCAAAGCCTCCTCCTCCTATTGCTAAATAACTGCTGGACACTCAAGATAGTATGTCAACAAGGCCAACCCTAGTAGAACCAGTCAACCCAAAACAAGAGTACTTCTCGGAGAGGACACATACCTGGTGCACCACGAGGTAGTCCCCTGCCACTACCCTCCGTTGTTTTCCTCAAGCCCCATTTTAGATGGTGAAGATGGTGGTCTAAGGTACCCTAAATTAGTCTATTAAGTTGTTATATAAGTTAGGTATACTTTTAGGAGTAGTTTAGAGTGTTTTGAGAGTTTTATGACACTTTTAATGAGTGATTTGGTGACTTGGACGAAACTTATTTTAGCCTTAAAGTTGTGTTGCTTAAGCTTATGAATTTAAAGGCATTAATACATATATCCTATGTGAATGCAAGTCACTAGATGCACAATTATATAGCTTGCAAAAAAAAGAAAACAAAAATAACAAATGAGGGCAAGGACAACTTGCCAAGCAATAAATTAACCACACTTACACCATGTATGAGAGCATTAAGGATGAGCGAATTAAGTGTGTAGAAGAAGGAAATATGTTGCTTACTTAACCACTTAGAAATGAGTTACTTTAAGCACATGGAAATAACATCAATGATCTATGTAATGAGGAAATTAACCATCAACTTCTAGAGCATTTAAACATTCAATATTTAAGATCTAAGCATGAGCATAGAGAAAAGCACTTGAAAGAACTAAACATGCATGAGATATACTTTAGTTGCTTAAGAGGCCCAATAGGCTTATGCTAGGTAGTTATTAAGTGAGTGATCTAGATCTAGAACATGTACATCAAAACATTAAGCACTTAGATCAATAACACATTGGATATTAGCCTTACCTATTGGGGTTTTCCTCTCCCAACTAGGTAGGTGATTAGTTATCTTGTTCAAGTTAGATATTAATGATGTAGATAGAAGAAATCAACACAAAAGCAAGCAAGAAGATAGAGAATAAACAAGAAAGCAAACAAGCAACCCAAACAACCAAGCTACCCCACGTCGTAGGTTGAGAAGGTGCCCTCCACCTTCTAAAACTCTCATCCTAGCTCTAAGAKAAATCAAAAAGGCAAAAAAAAAGAAACAAAAMAAACTAKATCTAKCCTTCCCAAAGCCTCACACATGGGAGAAGGTCGTACTCTTCCTCCCCTAGTAGTGYGAGTCACTAACAAGCAAGAAAAAGGAAGCAAACAAGAAAGAAAAATGTAGAAAATGATGAGTAGGGTTGAGAGATAGCTACCAAACCCCCTTGGAGGGACTTTTAGTGTTGTGTGGATGTATTTGGGCAGCCAAGACTCCTCTCAACCAGATCTGGTACCTGGAAAACCAACAAGGTTTCCCTTGCTAGGAAGGCTACACACAACTACACAAATGGAGAAAAACCTTGCCTTTTTAAGGGAAAAGTTCTTCTTGAAAAACTTAATGAGAAATTTAGTTTATGATGACCACAAGACTATATTATGCTAGCTGAAATATGGATTGGACAACAATATAAGAAGATGAAGCAATACTAGAAGCTTGCTTGGAGTGTATGTGAGTCTCAAAGAATAGACTTTTGCTCAAGGCACATCTAATGAAACCCTTGAAGTTCAACCTACAAAAACTCAACACAATAGCATGCATACAATGGATAATATGGAGGGTTAAAATAATAAGTGAAATACTTGCACATTATCTAGCTAACCACACATATAGATTCACAAGAATACTCTTTGCAAAACCTACTTAAATAAAATACTTTACCTAAGATCCATTCATACATGCATCATATCAAATTGAAAAGATTATACCTCATATTTTTGCAAGAACACAAATACTTGTATATCTTCCCAAAATATCCTCCAAAGTTTCCTTTATTACTGCTTCAAGAAGGGGGATCTTGGAGAAATACTTACTCCAAAACCCTAAGAGGAAAGAATTAAAAATGGATGGAGTAGAGAAAGAGAGAGTGGAAAATCAAGTAGCATAAAAATATCTCAAGATATGGTGAGTTGGGAGTGAGAAATGAGATCTATTTATACTTGGAGAGGCAAACCTACCTCCCTTGTATCTAATCCAAGTGTCCACCACCAAGCAAATGAGTAGATCTCAAGGCTAGGGCACACCATCTAGGGTTTGAGAGCTAGATCTAGGGTGTAGAAAAATGTAGGAGGTGTTGGAATCAAGAAAAGAGGTGTGGGAGGCCTTTTGAATGATGCCAAGGAAGGTGAGGGGTCTCAAATAATTTTTTAAACATCATTTGTAGAGTTTCTAGATGGAGGGGGGCATAACTCCTCTTGGAGGGCACACCACATGGGGGAAACACAAGAGATGGAAAGGAATTAATGAGAGAGAAGGTGTGGGATCACCCTATATTGATTTATGAGGGTTAAGGAAATCCAAATCCCAAGAGATGGGGCCACATTCAAGTCACAAAATTAATAAAAAAGGAAAAACGTCAATCCCCCTAGGGGGGCGCAACTTTTGAGTGTGGAAGGTGGGAAAGGGGTTAGAATAGGCTGAAAAAGGTTGGGAGGGTTATGTTATGCTTAGGGGGGATCTCTCTAACCTTTATTCCATAATTTTACATCCTCTAAACTCATTTTTAAAATTTTATATTTTCTCCATGTTTGGACTTTAGCAATTAAAATTGTTGTTTTAGACTGACTGACACTCCGGGTGGACAAACCCATGGCTAAAGTTGTCCAATTGAGATGAAACTTGGTCCATGGATGTAAGGGGGGATATTCCATTTCTTTTGAGAAAAAATACCCCTATCAAAATTCCAAGGACCTAGTTTTTACAATTATTGCTCAAAAATAATTAATTAATTAAATAATTAAACCTCCAAACTTAGGGAAATTTAAATAAAAATTAATTAATTAAAAAAAACTAATCTAGACTCGACGGAATTCCGTGAAACTTTCTAAGATGTCTTGAATGTTCATTTACAATGATTCCCTATAATAGTTACCAAAACATAAACCCACTAGAACGTCGTTCACCACTTTGGAGGAATTATTGCAAGTGTGAGGGAAAAACTCAAGGGAAATCAATAAGGATGAAAATCCCAATTGATAACCTGAGGATAAAAAACCCTTGGTGAAAGGAAATCTCCCGGTGAACTGATCCCAAGGTAACTAACCTAGACATGACTCATGCAGACCTATTATATTATTAACCCACGCAAGGGTGCAAAAATTCCAATTACAAAAATAAGTGTTGGGGCCAAACATGCCCTGTAGGACCAAATTCTTTGACAACATGAGAATCTGACAATGCATCTCTTCATGGCACATGAGTTGACGATCAGTGCTAAATGAGTAGTCAACATCTGGCTCCACATGGGGACGTGTGTTCGATCTTCTCACTTGAGGCAGAGAGCATACGAGAATCCAACACCTACAACAGAGTGCTCTCCAAAAACCAACATAAGAATCCATTTATACATGATTAAATCAATGAATACTATATACAACATTTACAAAATGAAATAACTAAAGTACAACATCATAATTTACAACAAATAAATCTATAGTACAAAAAAAAGTCTAAGTACACATTTACATAATGAATGAAATAATACAAAACTTTCAAAATACAAGGAAACGGGTTAGAGATACGTTACAAAGGGTGTCCCTTTGGACACCAAGAGGCCCCTCATCTGTAGAAAATTTTGAGCTGAGATGAAAGGAATTTGGCTGAGATGAAAGGAATTTGGCCCTCCTATTTCTCTGATCAAATACAGCCCTAGCCGCAAACTGTCAAAATTGTCGGGTTTTCCAGGTTTCTCTCTTCCTTTATTCCATAACAAAAATGTATCACCAACTATGAAGTCCCTTTGTCTGGCTGACCTGTCGAAATCTTTCTTAACCTTGTTCTGATTTCTGCAATTCTGATCATAAACCCTTCGTCTGATTTCATCTAACTCAATGATCTGATTGATCATGTTCTGAACTGCATCCTGATCTGTGGAAGTGTCCTCAACTAACCCATAAGTAGGAAGTCTAATATGCACTGGCAACCTAGCCTCCAATCCATACACTAGCTCAAATCGACTCTTTCCAGTAGATGCTTTCCTTGTTATTCAGTCAGCCCATAATGCATGTTTGATTTTACTATCCCAAGACTTCTTATTTTCACCAACAATTTTCTTTACTATGGCCATTAAGTTTTTATTACTTGATTCTTCCTGACCATTTCCTTGGGGATAGTAATCTGATGCATGTGATAAGATAATACCATACTTGAAACAAAACGATGACATCTCTGCTGAGCAAAAGGCCTTGGCATTATATGTCACTATCTTTAATGGAACCCCAAATCTAGTTATGATTCTATCTTCTAGGAAATCCATCACTACCTTTTCAGTTGCTGAATGTGTTGGAATG
Organism: Picea sitchensis; assembly: GCA_010110895.2. NCBI lineage: Eukaryota > Viridiplantae > Streptophyta > Pinopsida > Pinales > Pinaceae > Picea > Picea sitchensis. The sequence continues at coordinate 14,228 of SNQJ01S0221767.1, forward strand.
GCTTCAACCCATTTTGTGAGGTAATCTGTAGGTCTGATAACCCATGAATAACAATTACTTGAATTATTATTAAACTTCCCGATGAAGTCCAAACCCCACTGTTGAAAAGGTGCTTCAACCGCAACTGGTTGCAAAGGGAGTGCTGCTAACTTCTTCTTTCCTGTGAAAAGATAACATGGTTCACATTTTCGAACAAGATGATGCACATCAGAAAATATGGTGGGCCAATAATATCCTACTCTAAGGATTTTGTGGGTAGTAGTTTTAGAAACAAAGTGTCCACCACAAAATCCTCCATGAAATTCATCCTTTAGTTTCTTTGACTCAACGTCATCCACACATCTAAGGATAAACCCATCAGGATTTTTCCATCCTAATCCATCTCTAGTAAGGACATACTTAGAATATTTTAATCTTAAAGCCCTTTTCTTGTGTCCCACTAGATGTCTTGGGCAAGTTAGATTCTTAAGATAGAAGATGATGTCTGTATACCAATCCACTTGTTCATGTTTCAACAAGTTAGGATGCCATTCTTCATTATTGACTTGGTTAACCATTCCCAAGGCCTTCTCATTACTTTTTGTCAACATTTTAGCAAGGCCTTGACCCTTAATCAATTTTGTTGGTCTAATCTCCAAATAATATTCCTGGATTTTATCAATCCATCTACCCCTTGAGCCTAATCCTTCCACTTGTGATAAAACATCTTTAACTGCATGATTAGGAACATAACCAATCACTTTGGAATATCCAATGAAGACTCTAAAATGTTTGAGTGATTTTA